>VMKM01001982.1:0-27500 GCA_008360985.2 Macquaria ambigua | reverse complement strand
GACTTATGCAGAGAGAGTCTTCTTCCCCGGCCAGCAGGTGGCGCCGCTGAGCCGCCAGCTGGACCTGCCAGAGTCCAGGAGGCAGACTGTGGAGCAGGGCCTCCAGCAGCTCAACAACCTGCTCAACAACAGACTGTTCCTCACCAGGGTGGGTCAGGGGGGGATGCAGGAGGAGGGTCATGTGATGCTGATGTAACCTGGTCTCAGATCAGGAGACACCTGGACCTGCAGGTGATGGTTTGTTCTGTGTCTGTCTCTCAGTTCATCCACACTCTGGAGGCCCAGCAGGGTTTCTCTCAGAGAGACCGGGGTTACGTTGCCAGTCTGCTCACGATGGCCCTGCATGATAAACTGGAGTATTTCACCGAGGTCATGAAGAGTCTGCTGCAGGACCTTGTGCAGCAGTACGTCGCCAAGAACCCCAAACTCATGCTACGGCGGTATGTAAAACAAACACTCCTTCATCTTTGAAATCTTTCAACTGCAGACAACTTTAAACCATACAGGAGTTTTTATTATGCTTTAAACCTGCTCATATACCAAAAAATACCATCAGTTTTTAGATCATCTGCCTTCTGGACAGACACTTGTCTCGGTCCACAGGATGAAAATCAACTTGAAGGGACTTGAAACTCACTGCAGTTAGTGAAGCCTTCACAATGAACAATGAGGTCTAATTAAAACTAGATCACACTGGAAAACTTTTGGTGGCTTGAAAACATGTCAGTGAAGAAACTGGGCTTTTTGTAGATTCTTGATTCTGCAGTCCAGTTGCTTTAGACTTAGTCCATCAAGGTAGAGTTGAAAACATAAGGTGCTCTGCTCTTTGAAAAGCTGCACAGGCAGAAGTGATGGTAGCATTCCTTTGTTGTCCATCAATCCATATATTTTCTGTTGCTTGTCTGACTCTGGGTCATGGTGACAGCAAACTAAGCAGAGTATGTCCTCCAGCTCCTCCTGGAGGATCCTGAGGTGGTCTTAGCCCACAGTCCCTCCATTGTGTTCTCAGCTGCACACCACCCAAAACTGCACTGGAGGCCTTGGTCTGCTAAAAGCAACAGACGAACAGTTTCAGCTAAAAGCTAAGATGCAATCAGGTCACCAAATCCTCTGAATCTGTCCTTGAAAATCACAAACAGAATCTGCAAAGAGGGACATCCCCGGCAGAGTCTAACACCCACAGAGGTGGTGTTTGACTGACTATACCCAGCAAGACACATGAGAACCACCAGCCCCGTTTGCCACAAGACAAGATGTGTCAACCAAGAAAGCCCCACAATGTCCAGATCCTTTACCATCTCAGGGTTCATCCACCCCTGGTACCTCAGTGACCTTTGCTAGAGATTTACACAAGGCACTGAGTCTGACTCCACTGGGTCCTCCAACTGGTTCAGGAGTTTCTTAAACCACCCCACTATATCCCCAGTCCAGGTCAGCAGTTCTCATCCTCTGATGAGTTTTTGCCTCTGTGACCACAGAGGCGGCAGTCCTTCTGGGCTCAGGATACCAGTCTGATGATCCAGCAGTTCCCTGAGCTGAACAGCCACCTTCTTTAGCTTGATGGCTTCTTGCACTAGCAGGTTGTTGGGTTAGCACCATGACAGGCACCAACACCCTTCAGGCCAAAGTCAAAGTAGCCTTCAGCAATAGTAGCTATAAGGATTCAGGAGCAGCCCCACTTTGTGTTTTGAGACCAATCAGCCCCTGTAGGTACAGGTCCTGATGTGCTCTGGTACCCGAGGACCAAATTTGAGCTGACACTGGTGCATATATGGTTACCAGATCTGGCACTTGGGACAGTTTAGTGTCAGTGTCGACACCTGGAATCTGACCATCTGATTAATCTGATCCAGGGTTTTCAGAAATGTATTGTTTGTTGGTCATTTGATCATCCAGACTTCAAAGCCCGTCTGTCTGTCTGTCTGTCCTGCTGATGGCTGTTTTCTGCTGTGTGTCTGTGTTTCAGGACAGAGACGGTCGTAGAGAAGATGTTGACCAACTGGATGTCGATTTGCCTCTACTCCTTCCTCAAGGTAAATGCCTGTCTGTCTGTTTGCCTGTCTGTCTGTAGAAACACTAACCTGTCTCTGTCTTTATCTCCCCTGCCTGTTTCACCCTCACCTGTCTGTCTGTCTGTCTGTCTGTCAGGAGGTGGCGGGGGAGCCCCTCTACATGCTCTATAGAGCCATAAAGTATCAGGTGGATAAAGGGCCGGTCGACGTTGTGACGGGAAAAGCCAAACGAACACTGAATGACAGCCACCTGCTGCGAGAGGACATTGACTACTGCGCTATGGTAACCATAGCAACACTCACTCACACACACACACACACACACACACACACACACACACTTATACTGTAGGCAACAGTAACACACAAGTCATAATGGACAACAAGGTGTCCTGATGCAACAATGGATGAGCTGGTGGTGAAGACCTCCACGCTGTGATCAAGTCGTGGTTCTTTTACATGTTCGTCTCTATGTGGACACCTGGGAGTCTGACCTTTCTTTACCTGTCTGTCTCTCTCTGTACCTGTCTCTCTCTCTCAGACTCTGACAGTGTTGGTGAAGAATGGAGTCGAGGTTCAACCTTGTCCTGTTAAGGTGCTCGACACCGACACCATCACACAGGTAGGTACCTGTCTGTCTGTCTGCTTGTCCGTCCGTTCCTTACCTGTCTATCTGCCTCTCACCTACCTGTCCGTCTGCCTGTATGTGTGTCTGTCTGACTGACTGCCTGTCTCTCACCTGTCTATCTCTTACCTTTCTGTCTGTGTGCAGGTGAAGGATAAGATCCTGGATCAGGTCTACAGAGGAGCTCCGTTCTCTCAGAGACCAGCAGCAGACAGTCTGGACCTGGGTACACACACACACACACACACCTACCTGTCTCATCTGTCTGGTTTGATTGACAGCTCATACTGAGTTTCTGTGTTTGATTGACAGAGTGGCGTTCAGGTCAGGCAGGTCACCTGACCCTGTCAGATGATGATGTCACAGCGGTGGTTCAAGGTCGCTGGAAACGACTTAACACTCTGCAGCACTACAAGGCAACAACAGTTTCTCTTCTTCTGCACCTTCTACACTTCTCTTCATGTTCTCCTCTTCTTCTCTTTCACTCTTCCTCCCTTCTGTCCTTGTTTACACCCCATCAGTTAAATATTAAACTCTCCTCTTGCGTTCTTCAGGTTCCAGACGGAGCGACAGTCGCTTTGATTCCTCGTTCTCAGAGTTCAGGTGGAGTTGGAGTCAACCAGGTCTTCCAGACTGGAGAGAGTAAGAACACAATACATCTAAACAATCTAGAACACATAGAACATGTGGAACATCCACAACCCAGCACAACACAAACAGAACCATATCAAATATCTAGAAAATTTAGAACATCTAGAATATCAAGAACATCTGAAACCCAGATCCAGCACAGAAAGAAACGTGTAGGACATCTAGAACCCAGAACCAAAACAAAAAGAACAACCCAGAACATGTAGAACCCAGAACCAAAGCAAAGAAGACCAGAAAGAACACATAGAGAATCATCTAGAACATCTAGAAACCAGACCCAATACAAGGACACACACAAAAACCCAAACCAAACACAGAAAATCATCTAGAACAATTAGCCAATACATTGAGAACCACATAAAGCACATAGAACCCATAACTAACACAAAGAGAACTATCTAGAACATCTTGAACCCAAAACAAACACAGAGAGAACAATATAGAACATGTAGAACACCTATAACCTTGAACTAATACAGAGAAACATCTGAACTGAGAACCAACACATAGAGAACCATTTAGATCACCTAGACTAGAGCCCAGAACAACACAAAGACCACCATCTAGAACATCTAGAACTGATTATCAACACAAAGAGAACCATCTAGAACTAACACCTCTGTAGTTTTGTCAGATACGAGGTTTCTTCTCTGTTTGAGATGAATCCCCCCTGTGTTTTTTTGTTGGTTGTCATGGTGACTGACAGTCTGTGTGTGGTTGCTGTAGAAACGCCGATGCTGGAGGGTGAGGAGGAGGAGGGTCTGCGTCTGTGGCACCTGGTGAAGAGCAGCGAAGATCCTGAAATCCCAAAACACAGAAAGAGCAGCATGAGGGAGAGAGAGAGAGCCAAGGCCATACCTGAGATTTACCTGACCAGACTGCTGTCCATGAAGGTAACACACACATTAACACACCTGAGATTTACCTGACCAGACTGCTGTCCATGTAGGTAACATACACACACATAAAACTACAACCTGTCTCTCTCTACCTGTCTGTCTCTCTGTAGGGGACGTTGCAGAAGTTTGTGGACGACGTCTTCGTGGCGATCCTCAGTACGAAGCGTCCTCCTCCGATTGCTGTCAGATTCTTCTTCGACTTCCTGGACGACATGGCAGAGAAACACGGCATCGACGACCCGGAGACCGTCCACATCTGGAAGACCAACAGGTGAGAAACACACCTGGACACCTGTCTCTCTGGCCTGTCAGTCTCTCTGACCTGTCTGTCTCTCTCCAGTCTCCCTCTCAGGTTCTGGGTGAACATCCTTAAGAATCCTCAGTTTGTTTTGGACGTTCAGGTGACCGACAGCATCGACGCCGTCCTGTCTGTCATCGCACAGACCTTCATTGACTCCTGCACCACCTCTGAGCACAAAGTAGGGCGGGTAAGACCTGTCTGTCTCTCTGTCCGTCAAGTCAAGTCAAGTCAGTTTTATTTATATAGCCTAATATCACAAATCACAAATTTGCCTCAAGGGGCTTTACAATCTGTACATACGACACCCTCTGTCCTCAGACCCTCAATTTGGATGAAGAAAAATGGTCTGTCTGTATGTTTACTGTGACAGTACCTGGTTGTTCCTGTATTAACTCTGTGTGGGTTAGTCATGTGACCTCATGGTAACTTTCTATCCAATCAGGACTCTCCTGTCAACAAGCTGCTGTACGCTAGAGAGATCCCCCGATACAAACAGCTGGTGGAGAGGTGAGACAGCTTCCTGTCAGAGTTACCACTGTTTTAGTTTAACATGTACAGTTCACCATGAGACAGTTACTGTAGAAACACACGTTCACTGCAGTACAGTTACCATAGAAACACTCGCTCACTGCAGTACAGTTACCATAGAAGACGTTATAGTAATGTGACATCATATAAATGTGTTTGTGTGTGTGTGTGTGTGTGTGTGTGTGTAGGTATTACAGTGATATCCACAGCGCTGCGTCAGGCTGTTATCAGGAGATGAACTCCACTCTGACTGAACTGTCTGGGGTCAGTAAAGAGAAACTGAATTACAGATATTACTGTCTGAAATACGCATATCTACTGAATGAAACAACTTAATATTTACTTAATACTGTCTTTCTGTCTGTCTGTCTCTCTGCAGAGTTTTGCCTCAGAGATGAATAGTGTTGTTGCTCTTCATGAACTCTACAAGTACATCAACAAATATTACGACCAGGTAATACACACACACACACACACGAGGAGGTCATGTGACCCGACATCACCACAGATATCACATTAAAAAGACGATCTGTGGATCAAAGTTACGTTTGGCAGAATCTTCAACCAGCTCTGAAGCTTTACTTATGAGTGTGAAGATGCATGTTTTTAAGTTATTAACATTATTAACATTCGTCACAGACAATCACTAATTATTATATTAGTTGGTCTTCACCCAACTAATATAATATATAAAATATCATTTGGAATAATCAGCTCGTTACACAATAAAACGTCTGGGAGAAATAAAGTGTCTCTTACCCGTCTCTCTCTGTATCCACCTGTCTCTCTCTCTGTACCTGTCTGTCTCTCAGATCATCATGGTTTGGAGGAGGACAGTTCAGGTCAGAAGATGCAGTTGGCCTATCGGCTGCAGCAGGTCGCTGCCCTGGTGGAGAACAAGGTCACTGACCTCTGATGACCTCTGACCGCATCAACCTACCTACAGGAAGCAATGACCTCTGACCCCGTGACCCTGAAGACACTCGCAACCCCCCGTTGAGGAAGAGGAGGACGAAGAAGCTTCCTGTTGAACATCTTCAGCAACTCTGAGAGACTGAGACTCTGGAAATCATTGGACTCCTGTCAACACTGTGTCTTCCTGCTGTGTGTGTGTGTGTGTGTGTGTGTGTGTGTGTGTGTGTTGGGGATATATGAGGTTTTTATAGTCAGACTCAGGAGATCCCAGTTCTTTAGATTCCTTCACTCCGGCGCAGCATTCAAACTGAACTTAAACTGACCTGAATCCAGACCTAAACCAAACCTAAACCCAGCGTTAGACCAACCTGACACCAGAAAACGACAATCTAACCAATCAGATCAGGGAACATCATCATCACCTGCTGCCTTGCACTATATTTCCCAGAGTTCCCTGCTGCTCTGCTATCTGTGTGGAGTCAGAAAGCACAATTTTGATAGTTTCTGTTCTGATCACATGTATTGATTATTGACCTGCTGTTTTTTATCGACAGTATTGCTGACAATATTTTTTACCTTTACTACTGAAACCAGCACAACTCCGCATGTCAGGAGCTTTAAAGATCCCAAAATGTAGTGAAATGCAATAACAGAATCAGGGAGGGTTTTTTAAATCACATTTTCAGTGTGATTCCAGTTTCTGATCCTTTCTTAATAACAGACAGTCAAAAAAAAAAGAATTATGAACTAGCTGATCTTGGGTTCAGGTAAAATAAGTCACGGGGCCCTTTTTGAATCTGGTACATTTTTATAGAGTTATAAAGACATCTACTCTCAATTCTGTGTTGTTAAGTTAGGCTCCACCTCCTGTCAGTCACAACACAGTCAGGCCAACAAACAGACCAATCAGAGCCAAACTCTTCCAGCTGCTGTGGAATAGATTAATCACAGCCAGTGGATTCATCTGGTAAATGTGAACAAAAGTTTATGATCAAGGTCAGATTGTGTGACCAGAGGCCTGTACTACGAAGCCAGTTCAACAGACCCAGGATCTCTTTTAGTTATCTGGCTTCACTGAGCCTAACAACAGCGATCCTGCTAAGCGGTCACACGACGCTGGTTATCAACTCGATAAGTCAACCCAGGGTTTCCCAATCAAGCCACGAGCGCGTTCACATGAAAGGGGCGGGGTTTGCAGCATGTGACCAATCACAAACATGACAGGTGTGCTGGCAGCAGAGCGGCATACTTTACCAACGAAGAGCAAACTGCAATATTAGAGAAATACGAAGAATTTAAACATCATCCAGGCTGAAAGCAACACAGCTGCAGCTGCTGAATGCAGGAAGGACAGCTGGTAAAAACCCGACTGTGTGAAGCGTAAATTAACAGGCTGATAACATCACTGCCCCGTCAGCAGTATTACATTAAGTTAATGTGTTGCTCAGATGTTCTTATGGAGTGTTTGACAATTTTAGCCTGATTCTTTCAGCTGTTCCTCTCATGATCCACGTACCGAGCTCCACTTCTTTTCTATTGGTGATGTCATTTTCCAAGGACCTGATTGGTCAGTAGGCGGGGCTTTTGTACGAGTTGATCTGTTATCTCGAACATAACCTGCTCCGGAGCAGGTTAGGCGTGCAGCATCAGTTACCATGGCGATTTACCCCGGTAAGAAGTGAACCACCGTCGTAGTCCTGAAAACCCAGAGTTGAACCTGAAGTTATCTCACTAACTGCAAATCCCGCTTCAGGCCTCAGGTCATACCACAGTTAATCCATGAGTCCTCATGAAATATGTGGTTTGGAACATGCTAGCACTAGTCATTCCCAACTAAAGCTAAACACACATGCAGCTTAATTAAATAACCCCCTAATGGGACAAAAGTCACACCGTTTATTCAAGAGACGTATTTGTACCATCACTTCTTGTGAGATGACTGACTGCAGACCAGCTGTATCTCTGTTGTGGAGCAGTTTATACTCTGATAGAAGAGCTTCAATACAACTGGATGGTGACACACAGCTAATAAGCTACGATAGCTTCCTATTGGTCAACAGAGGGAATTGGACTCAGTTAGACCTCTGTTAGTGAATCCACGGAGTTCAGAAATTCCATTGAAATTAACTGATTTTGCACCAAAGTTTTGCAGTTTGAAATGCAGATGTGACTAAGCCTTTATACACTTCTTTTTTTGGTGAAACAAAACGCACCAAGATGCAGATGGGTCTTTACCTGTAGAGCTACCAGCTGCCTCAACAGGTAGTTTGCAAGCTAGTGATGTAGCTAGTTAGCTTATTCAAGCTAATGTGTTGATTCCTAGTCATTTTTAAAATGACTAACATTTTTAAAAGCTGGAAAACAGAAGGATGAGCAGAAACTAGAATCATGCTGAAAATTGAGTTTAACATTAAAGTTGAACCTGCTGAATGAACAAAGAGCTGATCGATGATAAAAACAATCTGAAATATGGGGGGAGGAGTTGTGTGTGTGTTTGTGTGTGTGTTAGCTAGTTACTAACTTATTATGTGTACATACTGTAAGTCCTAGGCCTATTTATACCTATTTATCCCAGCTGTGCCTTCACTCTTGCAGCTAGGTGGCGCAGTCTGTCTGTTCTGGCAGCAGCCTTATTGATCATGTGTCCCAGTGCATCATGGGAAGATAAATTCATTTTAATGTTTAACTTTTATTGAACCAGGGAGGGGAAACAACAGCGACTTACACAAACCCTCATGTACAAATACCCCAGATACCCCAAATTAAACCCAAACAGCCTGAGTATTCCTGGATATGCTATAAACAGCTAGCATAACATTGTATTGCTAACAACTACCATAACATCATGCTAGGTTGACAAAAACAATCTCAACTTGCTCACTCTTACTTGATTGAATTGAGTTTGTTTTGTCAACTGCTGTTTCCAAGGTCAAGAATGAACTGTAAAGTCAAAAATGCTAGGACTTTAACTTGTTTGTAGCTGATATGGGCAAGCTAGAAACAACTACCATTACAGATATGTTAAGTCTTATAACCTTTTGAAGAATGTTGTGCTAGCTACAAACAGCTTCAAATGTTATTGACAGGATGTTAAGACTGTTAGTATAACATCGGATCACTAGCTGTTTGTTGTAAGTGTAACATCAGCTAGCTACAAACAGCCTGCATACAACTGGCTGTCTGTGGTTAGTATCGTCTACCTACAGACCACTAGCAGTACAAATTTGCTAACTCTTTGTTTAACCTTGTATAAACCGTGTCATGCTAACTAAAAACAGATGATTGTTGTCTTCAGGAGGATAAAACTGTAATATCACTGCACAAACACAGCTACAACCACTGAGCATGTTTGGTGTTAAGTGCTACATATAGCGTCACATCAATCCCACCAGTGCGTGTTGCCCTTTACGATGATGCTGTTTTTATCTAGCTGATGCTACAATAGCAACAAACCTTTGGCTACCAACAGCTAGCATATCCCTTACTTTTAGCTACTTTTCCTTAGTTGATTAACATTTGCATAGCTACACGTTATATTGTTTAGCTCTGATATCAATCAGCTGTACTGTCACACAGGCTGAATCCAAGTATCTGAACTTCCCTGCACTCACAGACTCACAGACTTCACTCGATATGGTATGATGTAAAGAGTAAAGAGCAATAATAACTATTAGAAAGGTAAAGGTTGTTTTTATTCAACTAAGACAAAAACAGTTGGACCACGTACAATGTGAGGGTTTGATCTGAATATGTTATCAGTGTTAAAGGGAAGGTTTTACTGTACATGTCCACCTTTCTCTATCTCTACATAAAGCAGCACATATTTTGCAAATAACTGCCAGTATGAAGAAACTGTTCAGACAAAAACTTTGAGGTTACAGGGACAATAACCTGGAAACAAGTCAGGTCTGAAGTGTCATCTCAGAGGGCAGTTTATCCCCTCGCTGCCTCACAGAGTTGATGTGATGACAACCACTAAGACTCAGTCTGCAGGTCCAGAGGTTGAAGGTTTGGATTCAGCCTGGAGATTATTAGTTGTCTCCACGGCAACAGTTTTTTGTTTTAGTTGTTGGTGTGTTTTCTTTGTGTGGAGTTGTCACAAAGTGAAGATTCAGTTGGTGTGGACAAGTCTTCATGTGCAACTCTGCTGTTGACCACAACTGCTGTTGGGACTGAATACTTCCTGGACTCGCTGACAAGATACTTTCTGATTCTCCTGGACACGCGTGACAGGATACTTCCTGGACCCTCTGGATCTCTTGTGACAGGACACTTCCTGGATTCTCCTTACAGGATACTTCCTGGAAGCTCCCAACAGGATACTTCCTGGACTTTCCCAACAGGATACTTCCTGGACTCTCCTGTCAGGATAGTTTCTGTACTCATGCTGTATGTTTTTCAGTGTAAATGGACTCTAACCGAGACTGAACCCATCAGGCAATAAATAAACTGTCAGCGGTCGTGTCTGCTGCTGCAGATTTTGTTATAAAATGAGATGTTTGTTGTATGATCTTCCTGCTGACTGATAGCAGCTTCTGTACTTTTCTTCTTCTTCTTCTGCTATTGTTATTGCTGTTTAATCTGAACGTCTCACCTCTGTGTTTTTGCCTTGCGTGTTTTTTGAGCCTGTGTTTGACCCGTAGTTGTAGTTCTCTGATCAGATTAGACTTCTGCATGCGTGTGATGATGATGAAGATTCACGGTGCTTCTTCAAGCAAACTTTTTTTTAAATAAAGACAAGAGGCGGAGCTTCAACTCTGCCATGTCACTGATGATGTATGTAAATGGGTTCACAGTTTGACCTTTATCCTCCTGATCTCTGTACAGTTTTCTAGTCTTCTGGGACATGATGAAACAGATCCTCAGCTCTGATTGGTCAAGCTGTTTGTTACTGAAACGTTTTTTCTACAAGGGAATAAAAACTTTAAAGGGTTTGTATAAAATAAATCCAGGATCAGTTGTAATGTCCTTCATTACAACTGACAGACTGCTTTCCTACTGACTGTGTACAGTTTGCTAACAGTGTGTAAATGTGCCTGTAAATACCTGCCTGAGGATGAGGATGATGATGAAGACGAATCAGTCTGCAATGGAAATGTGTTTTTATTGTGAAGAGGCAGGAGGCCAAACACAATTTGTATCATGTAAAAATAAAGTTATAATTTTAACAGTTGTCTGTCTGTGGACTTGGTGTGTTGTGTTACCAGAGCTGGTATCATTTTTTAATGTTTTAATACTATTGTCAATATGATACCCGAGTTTCAGTACTGATACCATAACAACACTTTTTCAATACCTTACTTTGAAGAAATATAAAAGTCTTTCTACAAAAAGCCCTTTTTGTAATTTAACACAAACAGCTGTACAAGAACCTCTAAATAAAAAACGTATTTAGATCAGGAAGCGTGTTGATTTAATGGTCACGAGCCACCGGACCCGACAATACTGCAGCTGAACCGGGACCGACCCGGGTGAGGAGTCAACAAGATTATGAATCTGACCAGACATCCCATACTTGCTGCTACAAACACATTATTACGGATATTTTTTATCTCCTGCGCACAAGAGCCATAGACTTGGTATCCACTTTGATTCATGATGTTATGTTTGAATTGAAAGTTTGCTCAGGAGGAGTTGATTTTACTGAAGAGAAACTATATACTTCCTCTAACATCCATCCAGACGGTCAGACTGTCACTCACTGTTTATTGATCGATTGTGTGATTGTAGTTCACTGTAATCACATGTTCCTACTATATAAAACACATCCTGACTACTGCGGCTCAGAGCAGCTGGATCGACCTTCTGAAAAAAAAGAGAAAAACTGCAAATATTCATATTATACAGCAAAAACATCCTTCAGACTTCAGGAGGAAGAGAGGAGAGAGAGATGAGGACAAACTGAAGAAGAAGAGAATGTGAGGGATGAAGACAGCTGACCCTGACGGTGTGTTTCACTCAGTAAAATAAAGTTATTGTCTGTTTCTGTCTTCATTTACCTGCAGAGGTATTCTGTATTTTAATGTGGGGACCCCCACCGCCCCCCATGTTAAAATATTGGAGATCCGCCACTGCTGCCAGTTTAGGTCCAGTCTCAGCGTGGCCGGTCACTGCGCATGCGTAGAGCCCGGTGTCCGGTGTCAGACTGTCAGCAGCTGTTGAGACCATGAACGGTAGGACCGAAGCAGCAAGGAAAACACACCCAGAATAGCCGAGTGGACCCGGTACAAAGCCGATAGTGACCCGGTGCAGAGGCGATACTGACCGGGCCGGACTGCAGGGAGAGCCGCTGATCTGCAGCTGGAGCTAACGGAGCTAACAGGCTAACTGACAGCAGACCGTCAGCTGTTGGCTAACGGGACTAACGGGCTAACTGACAGGCCACTGGCTCATGTTCAGCACGCTGCACCGCACTGACCCGTTCTGACCCGGGTAAGTTTCTGGACGATCTGAACCACCTCCAGTCGGACTGTCTCCGGGTTTCACCGCCGGTTTCTAGTGAAGTTCAGCCGGCTAACGAGCTAGCTGTCAGAGTACCGTCAGCCCAGCCGGGATAGACCGCTCTGACCCGGTTCGGTTTGAGGACCGGGAGCCAGGATGCTGATAGGTAAAGTACTCCTGACCCGGGTCGGTGTCCCGGTTCAGCCGTCAGTGTTGTCGATGCAGTTTGTGTCTGATTCAGTGACCGTTAAATCAACACCCAGGGATAACATGCTAAGCTAGCTACTATTAGCTATCGGTACCAGCCTGTGACTGCTGCTGCTGACACACACACACACACACACACACACACACACACACACACACACACACACACACACACACACAGAATAGTTCACACACAGTTCAGAACAGGAATGGTTCAGCCAGACTCCATTCAAAAAATCCGGCATTTACAAATGATTGGGACTCACACAGGTGATCCTCCAGGTGGCATTTGATTAACTGATGTGAACTGTCATAACTGGATGTTGCTGGTCGCTGCCACCGTCCATGATGTGTTAATAGGACCAGATTAACAGTAGAACCACATCTGAGAAGCCCTGAACGTTTTACTGATGTTTTGTTGTGAGTGTTGAGTGATGGTGTGTGGTATGTGTAGTGTAGTGTATGGTTGCTGTGTGATTTAACCTTGCGTTAATGAGCTGGAGATGAGTTAAATGACAGGACGTGGAGTGTGACTGAATGTGGGTTTGACTCTGCTGTTCCTCCTCTCAGCAGCAGTCGGTGCAGGAACCGGAAATGCGGCCGCCACCGGTAAGAAATACCGTCGGAGAGGCAAAAAACACAGAAGAGTCCGAACAGATGAGAACCGGTAAGGAACCAGAGACCAGACACACTGTTGACTCCCATACACACACACGCGCGCACTCAGAGGCTAAATTTAACTGTGTATGTGTGTGTGTGTGTGTGTGTGTGTGTGTGTGTGTGTGTGTGTGTGTGTGTGTGCGCACAGTCTCAGAGCTCAATCCACTCGGTAAAGAGTTTGTTTTCCCCACAATCCTAAAACAGGTCAGTCCCAATCCAGTTCACAACCACAAAAAGAAAGACAACTCAAAGTCGCTCCGGGTTTTACCGCTGATCCCCACAAAACAAACCAAATCAGGAAATCTAAATTGAAATAGCAGCGTCTGTATTCTCAGTTAAGTAACAGTGATTATTTACAGTATATACACCGTACTCATGATGCCGTCGATCAGTCAGTCGTCAGGTTTGCAGCGTGCAACTCCGACTGGGAAATGCACACATGTACCAGATCATTCCTCCTCCTGACTCCAGAGACGAGGCTTATGTTTGATCTGATGCAGAGGGTAAAGCTGGGTATCTCTCCTCCACTGACCCAAAAACACTGGCAGTTCTAAGACTCCAGGGTGCACCAGGAAACATGGAGGTAACTTTTTAGATTTACAGACGATGTTTTCATGACATAGAGTGAAGAGTTGTGCCTGCCAATCCTAACTTAGGGCATCAAAGCCTGTGACAGTTTGAAAAGAACCAGATCATTAGATCAGACTGAATGTTTACTGTGTGTTTTATATGGTGACTACTCAGTGGGAACGACATAAAACAGCAGTTTTCCAATGGAAGTTCTGCGCTGTGTCTTTGATTAAGAAAATTATCTATGATACACACCTGCACAGTAAACAAGATACATACAACATGTTACTCAAACAGCTAGGCTAACGGTTTCCCCCTCCTCCCACTCTTTGTGCTAAGCTAGCTGGTGTCCTGCTGACAGAAACAGGTTTGGTGCTCGGTCTGGAGAGACTCAGCTCCAATAATAGAACCAGAGACTGAATCATGATCCCACAACACACACACACACACACACACACACACACACACACACACACACACACACACACAGTCTATTTCAGTGCAGCTCCGGCGAACCTCAACAATGTCCATGACTCATGGAGAACAGCTGTGTGTTAGTCACAGATATATGATCCATGTTGTTTGTTTCATGCAGAAACACACCTGATAATGTGTATGTGGTCAGAATGACATCATCAGCCCCTGCTGTGACATCACAGTGACATCTCAGGGCTGAGAGTTTTAAGGGTCTCTGTTGTAGGCAGGTGGAGTGACAAGCTGGCTGTAATAGAGCGGGGGGGACATGATATAATTTAAATATGGAGATAACAGGACATTTTCAGACAGTCTCTCTGAAGACATTCAGAAATAGTTGTGTGAAGAATGACAAAAGAGAGCTGAGAGAGATGTTCAAACTCTGCCTACTTTCTCACCTCCACACAGCTGACCAATCACTGAGTGAGGTGGGTGTGATGTCAGATTGTATCAGAGAGAGAGGCTGTTAGATGATCTTCCTGTGGAGCCCTGGTGTAATACCTTATTTTCCTCTGTTTCAGGTCTGATGACCTCTGTGGCCTTCAGAGTCTAAATGCCAACAGCAACCTACCCCAAACATTGTCGCAGAGTTACCCCCAAACCACCCGGCTGCCACCCCAAAATCCTCCAGAAACCTCCACATCACCAGGAAATACGCCAACATGTACCGAAGAGCTCCATGAATCCACCACAGCACCCCAACAAATACCCCCACACACCACCACGTTACCCACCGAGACCATCCCGCTGCCCCCCCAGAGTGTCCTCCAAACCCCCTCACCACCTCCCCAGAACACCCCCAAGACCACACCACCCCTTCTGGAAACAATAGATACCCCTGTAACACCCCTGGTACCTCCTGAAAGTACCCTCCAGGCCGCCCCACTACCCCCTCTAAACACCCCCCTGACAGCACCAGTGAGTCCTCAGATTTTCCGCCAATCACCTCTCACCACATCTCAAAATCCCGCCCACAGTCCCAGCCAATCACCGCCAACTGTTAAGCAAAATATTTCCCAGAATTCCTCTAGATTGCCTGACAGAACTCTTCAAAATGTCACTCAGAGTCTCTCTGATGGCCAAACAGATCCCTTCAAATCACTTCCAACCTTACCACACAATATTACCCACAATGCCTCTGAATTACTGTTAGTTTCTGAACACCATCCTGCCAAAGCTCCTCCCACTCCTCCGTTAAGTCCCTCCCACCCTGACCCCTTCTTGCTGACCTCGGTGACCTTCACCTCCAGTGTTTCCTCCCACCTCTACTCCCCCGTCTGCTCCTCTCCTGCCTCCTTCCTCCGCTCCCTCGACTCTCTGGGCCCCCCCATTGGTCTGCTTCCAATGATGTCATCAGCCACCCCTCAACCGACCACACCCCCCCTAAATCTGAGCCCGCCCCCTCCTGAGTTTACCCCGCCCCCTGCACAGCTGCTGGGCTCTGACGATGAAGAGCAGGAAGACCCGTCAGATTACTGCAAAGGTAAGAGAGTTTATTTCCCGATTTATTCAAGAAAACTGAACTGACTGCCAAGCGATGCAGGTTGATTGATTGACATTAATGATGATAAGTACTCTGTGGTTCTTATTTTCTGATACAGTGAGCGAACAGATGTGAATAATACAGGAGTTAATACTTGTCCTGACTCTGTCTCTGACTGAGTTAAACAGCTCCACCTGCTGCACAGTTTATGTTTACAGTAAATTACCCAAAATAGATCATTTTGATTGATATCCTTGAGTGATGAGAATTTGATCCATCGCTTATCTTGGTCGGGGTCACCATGGCAGCAGGCTAAGTAAGGTAACCCATCTAAGCCACGTCCTCCAGCTCTTCCTGAAGGAACCCGATACGTCCCCGAAGTCTGATGGGATAATCCATGCAGTTTGTTCTGGGTCTGCCCTGGGGTCTTTTCTTCCACAGGGAGACATCCAGGAGGATGCTGAATCACCTCAGCAGACTCCTGTAGACTGGATGGACAAACTACCATGACCCCTCCAGGATCCATGCAAGAGTAAACAGCTGGTCCACTGTTCCAGACCAGATCAGTCCTCCTGAATCTGAGGTTCAACAATCAGCCAAAGTCTCCTTTCAGCAGCCTGACAGAAGCTTTCACAAATATCACAGTGTGCAGAGATTTCAGCATCTCAGGGTGAATCTCATCCACACCTGGTGCCACTGCGTTTTTCCTACCTCCTTAACTACCTCAGTGACCTCTGCGATAGAAATGAACTAGTCTTCCTCAGAGTCCTCCAGCTCTGCCTTCTCTATGAAGGATTAGCCAGTTGGATTCAGGAGTTCCTCAAAGTGTTTCTTACACCATCTGTCAGTTGAAGTCCTCCCTCCCCCTCCTGAGTCATCTAACTGTTTGTTAGATCTTCTTTGAGGCTGACTGAAAGTCCTTCCCCACGGCCTCCTCGGGCTCCTCCCACACCTGAGTTTTTGCTTCCATGACCACAAAAGCTGCAGTCCTTCTGGATTCCTGATACCCGTCTGCTGCTTCAGGAGTCCCCTGGGCCAATCAGCCTGAAAGGACTCCTTCTTTAGCTTGACAGCCTCCTCCAACTCACCATCAGGTGGTGATCACCTGACAGCTCTGCTCCTCTCTTCACCTGAGTGTCTAAGACATACAGCCGCAGATCTGATGAAACAACTACAAACTTCCTCTGAGACTTCCTCTTAGAGAACCTCAGTCTCATAGAGGTGACACTCTCGCTCTCCAACACAGTTCTCAACCCTTGGTCCGCCTACTAGTACCTGGGTTTTCTACAGTGTCTCCCCGTCCCTGTTATGTTTTCTACAGTTTGTTCTGTTCTGTTTGTGTTCCAGGTGGTTACTATCCGGTGACGATTGGTGATCTGTTTAACGGGAGGTACCACGTGGTCAGAAAACTGGGCTGGGGACATTTTTCTACAGTCTGGCTCTGCTGGGACCTGCAGTACGACACACAATACACACACTCGCACACTTTTTTGATTTTGCACTGATTCTGTTACCGTCCTGTCACATCCTCTGAATCTGTGTCTGTGTTTAGGAAGAAGCGTTTTGTGGCGTTGAAGGTGGTAAAGAGCGCGCCACATTACACTGAGACGGCTCTAGATGAGATCAAACTGCTTAGATGTGTGAGTCTCATGCACACACACAGGTTATCTGCAGCAGAGACACCTTACAACAGAGGTTCCCAACCTCTGGGCTGCTGCGTGTCACATTTGCTACAGAGCCTCAAGGAAATTATATGATTGGGATAAAAAAATCTGAATGATAATTATAAAACAAAATGAGCTATTGTTGCAGTAATGACATTGAACTCTGTGCAATCTGTACTACATCTTTCCTCATCACTCCCACAACAACATACTGATTTTGAATTAAAGCAGGTCTTCAGTATGCAGGTAACCAGTTTGTTTGTATACAGGTGAGAGACAGTGACCCCTCTGACCCCTACAGAGAAACCATCGTCCAGCTGATTGACGACTTCAAGATCTCTGGAGTCAACGGAGTCCGTATCCTTCAACATCACTTGTCTGTCTGCCTGTCTGTCTGTCTTTGTCAGTCAGTAGTTTCCTCAGCCTCTCTCAGATGTCTGTATGGTTCTGGAGGTTTTGGGTCATCAGCTGTTAAAATGGATCATCAAGTCAAACTACATGGGACTTCCTCTGGTCTGTGTCAAGACCATCATCAGACAGGTAACACACACAAATAGCTTACAGATATACACACTATATCCACACAGTGACTCAGACATGACCTCAGTGGCTCAGGACGTGACCTCAGCGACTTGGGACATGACCTCAGCGACTTGGGACATGACCTCAGCGACTTGGGACGTGACCTCAGCGACTTGGGACGTGACCTCAGTGACTCAGGACATGACCTCACCGACCTGGGATGTGTCCTCAGTGGCTCAGGATGTGACCTCAGTGACTCGCGTCATGTCCTTAGTGACTTGGGACGTGACCTCAGCGACTTGGGACGTGACCTCAGCGAGTCGGGACGTGACCTCAGCGACTTGGGACGTGACCTCAGCGAGTCGGGACGTGACCTCAGCGACTTGGGACGTGACCTCAGTGACTCGGGACATGACCTCAGTGACTCGGGACATGACCTCAGGCACTTGGGACGTGACCTCAGGGACTTGGGACATGACCTCAGCGACTTGGGACGTGACCTCAGCGACTTGGGACGTGACCTCAGTGACTCAGGACATGACCTCACCGACCTGGGATGTGTCCTCAGTGGCTCAGGATGTGACCTCAGTGACTCGCGTCATGTCCTTAGTGACTTGGGACGTGACCTCAGCGACTTGGGACGTGACCTCAGCGAGTCGGGACGTGACCTCAGCGACTTGGGACGTGACCTCAGCGAGTCGGGACGTGACCTCAGCGACTTGGGACGTGACCTCAGTGACTCGGGACATGACCTCAGTGACTCGGGACATGACCTCAGGCACTTGGGACGTGACCTCAGGGACTTGGGACATGACCTCAGCGACTTGGGACGTGACCTCAGCGACTTGGGACGTGACCTCAGTGACTCAGGACATGACCTCACCGACCTGGGATGTGTCCTCAGTGGCTCAGGATGTGACCTCAGTGACTCGCGTCATGTCCTTAGTGACTTGGGACGTGACCTCAGCGACTTGGGACGTGACCTCAGTGACTTGGGCATGACCTCAGCGACTCGGACACGTTGACCTTGGCAGTGACTCGGCTGTGTGCTTGCAGGTGCTGCAGGGTCTGGACTACCTCCACACTAAGTGTAAGATCATCCACACTGACATCAAACCAGAGAACATCTTATTGGATGTTGATGAGATTTACATCAGGAGATTGGCAGCTGAGGCAACCATCTGGCAGAAAGCTGGAGCCCCGCCCCCTTCCGGGTCATCAGGTGAGGAGCAAGCCATGTGATTGGTCAGAAGGACAGGACAGAACAGTGAATACTGGTGTGTTATTAAGTGTTTGTACTGTTTGTACAAACCTGTGATGACCTGTGATGAGTCCGAGTCAACACATTCAGGAAATCGTCTGAGTCAAGATTATTATAGACCATCTCGAACAGTGTGAAATGACATGAAACTGTAAGATCTGTGCTCTCACACTGTGTGGAAGGACTAATCGGTTAATCAGTTAATCAATTTAATAAGTTGTGGTTGGACTGATTCATAATGCAGCCGTTAGTTAAATGTTTTTCTCATGAGATTATCTGCACTCTTCAATAATTCTGACTTCAGTTTGTGTCTCCACTGGAGTCAGACAGCAGTGTTACTGGGAGCTGTGGTTTCAGCTTCCTGTCTGTCTGTCTTCTATCTGTATGTCTCTGCTTTCTAAGCTGTCTCCTTCTCCTCCTTTCTCTTTTTGCACAGTTCTAACCTATCTGTCTGTCTGACTGTCTTCCATCTTTATTTCCTCTGTTCCTGTTTCTGATGTTTTCTTCCTGTGTGTGTGTCTCTCTCTCTCTCTCTCCCTCTCTCTCTCCCTGTCTGTCTGTCTGTCTGTCTGTCTGTCTGCATCTGTGTGTCTCTCTCTCTAGTTAGCATGGCTCCCAGGGATCTACAGGTAAGTGTCCAGGTGTGATGCCTGCTGTGTTCTCATTGGTTACTGACTGAGAACTTATTTCAGGTGTGTTTAACTGAAACAGTCCAGCATGTTGAAAGACGTCTGAGCAGGAAGTGAGACAGTTAAGATTCACTCTGTATCCTGTGATGGTAACGTCACCGGTTTGATTCCAGACGTTTGCTGCATGTCATGTTTTCTCTGCTGTTACTGTCAGGTAAAGACAAAACAGCCCAAATCTCTGCGCAGGAAGTGTGTGTGTTCAGTAGTGTGTAGTATCACTGTGTGTGTGTGTGTGTGTGTGTGAGCACTTTAACAACAGTGTTACAGTGTTTAAAGCCCTTTGAGGCAAATGGTGATTTTGGGCTAAATAAATAAAATTGAATTGATGTGTAGAAACTTCACTGTGTGTTCTGCTGTCTCTCTCTCCATCCTGTGTGTGTGTGTGTGTGTGTGTGTGTGTGTGTGTGTGTGTGTAGGTTGGTAAGCTGTCTAAGAACAAGAAGAAGAAGTTGAAGAGGAAAGCAAAGCGTCAACAGCGACTGTTGGAGGAGAGACTGGTGGATATACAGGTACTGTAGTACTGTAACTGACTCCAGTGCTGTGTCTCAAATCGCGTACTTCCGTTAGTACACTTACATGCAGTACACTGTGTACACTGTACGTAGCCAAGATGGCGACCGTTGAGGGTGAGGAGTGTGCAGCGTTCCACACTCAACTTTCTGACTGTTATGAGTACACCATCCGGGTACTAATAGTACACTGCATTTTGCCATAACTGTCAGTGTGAACGCACTTATGGACTCAAAGTATTAAGTGTAAGTACGGAAGTATGCAATTTGAGACACAGCACAGGTCTGTTTCTGTCAGAGCAGCTTGTTTCTCTGAAGACTCAGTTCACTGTGAATGAATATAAATGTCTTTTATACCACGGCTGCTGAAAGCTCTGGGTTCTGATTGGCTGGCAGGTGTGGGTTAACTTTAGTAAGCGGCGGTTGCAGTTCTACATGTGTCAGTATTAAACTGTAGGTAAAGACAGCAGCAGTGAGGAGGGGCCAGATATCATGGAATTAAGGTTATTTGTGTAACCAAACAACAACAAATCAGATGCAGTGTCACAGCAGCCAATCAGAATAAAAAAGGACATGACAAAATGTTCCCTTCAAAATAAATGTTTCCATTTTGTCCTTGTGTTCAGAGGATGGAGGAGGAGGACAGTGTGTTGTTACAACCAGACGACTCGGACAGCAACTGTGAGTACACTGTTACACGCTGTTACACACTACACACTGTTGCGCACTGTTACACACTGTTACATACTGTTACATGCTGTTACATGCTGTTACACACTGTTACATGCTGTTACACACTACACACTGTTGCGCACTGTTACACACTGTTGCATGCTGTTACATGCTGTTACATGCTGTTACATGCTGTTACACACTGTTACATGCTATTACACGCTGTTACACACTACACACTGTTGCGCACTGTTACATGCTGTTACACACTGTTACATGCTGTTGCATGCTGTTACACGCTGTTACACACTACACACTGTTGCGCACTGTTACATGCTGTTACACGCTGTTACACACTACACACTGTTGCGCACTGTTACATGCTGTTACACACTGTTACACGCTGTTGCATGCTGTTACACGCTGTTACACACTACACACTGTTGCGCACTGTTACACACTGTTACACGCTGTTACACACTACACACTGTTACGCACTTACACACTGTTACATGCTGTTGCACACTGTTGCATGCTGTTACACGCTGTTACACACTACACACTGTTGCGCACTTACACACTGTTACATGCTGTTACACACTACACACTGTTGCGCACTGTTACATGCTGTTACACACTGTTACACACTGTTACACAGTGTTACACAGTGATGCTGAAGAGTTCCGTATGTATTCTATGAGTTCTAAATGTGTCTACATATAACATACAGTTCTGTCAGTATACTGGCAGTTTCCATAAACGTACCAATCTAAATGTAAAAACTGGTTAAATAAACTTTAGTTGTATGTCTCCTTTGCTCTCAGACTCTCTGGTCGTCAACGGCAACACTTCCTGCTCCAAAGCCAACAGCAAAGCGAGCCCAGAGTCCACCTGCTCCTGGTTGGAGGACAGGTGTAATGGCCACGCCCCCGGACGGTTCTCCAGCCCTGCCTCCGGCCTATCAGGGTTCTCCAGCTCTGTGATGTCAGCAACGTCTGAGTCAGCACTTTCTACTCAGTCAGGATACTCGAGTGGACGAGACGGTGAGAAAACACACACACACACACACACACACACACACACACACACACACACACACACACACACGTATGTACACACCATTGGTTTGAACCTGACCTTGAAAAGCTCTGCTTCAGAACCTGGAAATCCTGAATGTGTCTAAATGAACGAGGTGTTCGTGTGTTTCAGTGTTCAGTGCTTCAGACTTCGTCCTCAGTCCTCTGGATCCTCTCAACGCCCACAAACTGAGAGTCAAGATCGCTGATCTGGGAAATGCATGCTGGGTGGTGAGACACCTTCTGTGTGTGTGTGTGTGTGTGTGTGTGTGTGTGTGTGTGTGTGTGTGTCCTTCTCATTAAGTTCTTTGAAATCTGAGATTACAGAGTTGAACTTGTTAAAGTAAATGTTCCTTATTTCCTGGAATGTTTGACAGTGTAGGAGGAAGTGCGTGTCTGTCTCAGCCTCACCTGTCTCTCTCTGTCTCTGTCTGTCACTCTCTCCGTCTGTCTCTGTGTGTCTGTCTCTCTCTCTGTCTCTCGTCCAGCACAAACACTTCACAGAAGACATTCAGACCAGACAGTACAGAGCTCTGGAGGTTCTGATTGGAGCAGAGTACGGACCACCTGCTGACATCTGGAGCACCGCCTGCATGGTACACACACACACACACACACACACACACACACACACACACACCGTCAGTGTTTTTGATGTCATAGTACAAACTGTTAGTTTCCCCTCCTCTTCACATCATAGCCTCAGGTGTGTGTGTGTGTGTGTGTGTGTGTGTGTGTAGGCATGTGTTCAGGTGTAACAGCAGCTTCACACTGATCACATGACATGGATCAATGTATTGATGTATGGATTGATGTTTCAGGCGTTTGAGTTGGCGACAGGAGATTACCTGTTTGAACCTCATTCAGGAGAAGATTACACCAGAGACGAAGGTACTACACATCATACTACACACAGTACTGCAGTATTCTAGTACTACACTGTAGTCCTACACTCAGCATGAAGCTATGACTTATAACAAACAGTACTGCTGTGTATTAGACAGTACTTCAGTGTGTATTTGTACTCTGTGTTCAGATCACATCGCTCACATCATCGAGCTGCTTGGTCCGATTCCTCTGCCCTTCGCGTTGTCTGGCAGGTACTCCAGAGAGTACTTCAACAGGAGAGGTGAGACTGTCTGCCTGCCTGTCTGTCTGCCTGCCAGGTTTCCATCCAAATGTAGCTCAAATTCTAACCAAATTTCAACAGGCAAAGCTCTGTGATTAGCTGTTTGTGAGTGAAATGCACCCTGGGAGTCGTAGTTTCCACAGAGCCATATGTTTTATAACACAGCTGTTCATCTTTTGTTCCGATGATTCAACTAGGAGAGTTTCATGTCCATCACAAACTGTCTCTCTCTCTCTCACTGCATGTCTCACCTCTCTGCACCCGTCTCAGGTGAGCTGCGTCACATCTCCAGTCTGAAGCCGTGGGCTCTGTTTGAGGTTCTGTTGGAGAAGTATGAGTGGCCGCTGGATCAGGCGGCTCAGTTCAGCGACTTCCTGTTGACCATGTTGGAGCTGCAGCCTGACCGCAGAGCGACGGCAGCGCAGTGTCTGCAGCACGCATGGCTGCACACATAAACACACACACACACGCGCACACAAACACACACGCACACACGCGCACACACACACACGCACTGTGGTTGAGGAGTGTTAGAAGTGTCTCACTCTGTCAGTGTTGATTTCATGTGTTGTAGGAAATTCTGACCTCGACTGTCTAACAGCTCTCTGTGCTGATTCCTGAACTGATTGATTGATTGATTGATTGATTGGCTGGCTGTGCAGGTGGAGTGTCTCATTCAGGTTGAATCCAACCGTCCACTCTCTTAATATGATGACTGGATATTCTGTCATTTTCAATAATCAACTAAATATATTTAAAAGTGTTTCTCAACACTTCCTGTCTGTGGCTCTCAGCTCCAAGCCCATTGGTTCCTACTCAGTGTTAATTCACAATATTGATTTGTCATTTCAATATCCAATAATCATTTCGTTATGTCTTGACAGCCCTCTGGAGTTTACAGGAACACTCACCTGTAAAGTGTCCAGGTGTGTAGATGCAGGTAACATCCAGATGTTTGGATTCAGCCTCAGTCCTCCGCCCCCTGCTGACCTTTGACCTCCAACAGGTCACATGTTGTTTTATTAAAACCCTTCAGTCGAGGGTCACTTTCTCTCCTGCAGAAACTCTTTAAACTGTTTCTTTCTTCTCGTTTCTGTGATTTTACTGATTTTCAGTTTTTCTGTCAGTTTCTGTTGAATTTTGCTGAGTTTATATTGAACTTCACTTCCTGCTGTCCCTTTTATATGAAACCTTATTGATTTACTGATTATTGATCAGAGACTTCTAAGACCCCTGAACCTCCCTGATGATGATGATGATGATGATGAGTTTTGGTTTAGACGAGCACATTGTAGCTTCCTGATAGCAGCCGACCTCCTCACTGACTCTGATGACAGTATTGATGACAGTATTGATCTGTGTAGCTCAAAGTGAAAGTGAGTTGTCCTCAGATGACCTCTGACCTCCTCACCTGCTCTCACCTGTTTCTATGTTCATATAATAAATAGTGCCTTGAAACACCCCCTGACCCCGCCCCCTCCTCCCTGTCACAGTGACGTCACAGTGACATAAAGAGTTTTTTTCTACGTGTCCGTCTGTGTGATATGTTTCTTCTGTGAAAATAAAGATGAACGAAAGTCTGAGACGTTTCCTTTGACCTCTGACCTCTGACCTGAGCGGAGCTTCTGCCTACTGCCCCCTGCTGGTGAGAATGAACCAACACTTGAAAATCATCAGAAAGGGTTAATAATATTAATGATAATGTGGGGGTGCAAGTTGCAGCTGCTGTTTATGTCCTCCATCACGTTTTCTGTTTGGGAGTTGGGTGGAGCTACAAAGATTAGTTGATTGATTAGTCGATTGACAGAATTCATTAGCATCTATTTTGCAAAGTGGTTCATTATTGAAGTCTTCAGACATTCTCACTGCAGCTTCATGAAGTTTCCAGTCACTGACGTAATACTGGACTCTTCTGATGTTTAAAAGATTTACAGATACTGAAGATGATCATTAGATGAGTGATTTTACTTTAACCAATCAGCAGTGACCTTCACGCTGTCATCAGCGAGGCTGCAGTAGCTGCTGTGAGAAGCCCCGTGTTGTTTGTTTGATGCAGGACTCCTCTGACCTGCAGGGGGCAGTGGTGCCAAAACACTGAAGAAGGACGGACAATCAATCAATCAAACTTTATTTGCATAGCACCTTTCATACAGGTTAGTGCAGTTCAAAGTGCTTCACAGATATTAAGATAATAAGACGGAAGTGTAGACCATAAAAACAACAACAACAAACAGAAAAAAAAGCTATTTTAGGAATTTGAGACCAACGCACGCAAGAAACATAAAAGTGATGAAAAAGTAATAAAATAGATTTAAAAGACAAAAATAATAATACAAAATAAATAAAATAAAATGAGTAAGATAATAAAAATAAAAATAAATTAATTAATAGGAATAAAATAACAGAAAAAATGGAATAGGATTTCACCACATAAATACGTAAAAGTAGTTGAGTAAAATAAAATAAGAAATCTCTATAAAACATTCTTAATCAAAAGCCAGGCTGAAGAGGTAGGTTTTAAGTTCAAGTTTAAAAATGTCAGCTGACAGTAATTAAGATTTGAAATGTTCCCAAAATCATCTTGACAAATGTTTCATGAGGAAATCCATTCAGCTGTAACTGTTGTCATTCTGATCAAAGAAATGAGTTGATGTAAGAGTTATATAATAATCAATAGTTATTTCTAAGTCGACTTACAACAAACATGTCTAATTAAAGTGTGAGAAACTCACAAACCTTTATTAATGACTTTATTATTAGAGATTTGTCTCAGTCTGGAAACCCAACTGATGATACTTAGAACTGATCAATGAAATATGAATCAACCAATAATAAATCATTTGTTTCAGTTTATACATGTTTGTAATTGTATTATTAGAAAGTGGTGTAAAATGTCTGTCACAGAGCAGTAGTGATATATATCACACTATATGATTACATATCATAGTATAATATGATATAATACCGCGTCATACAACTGTCATAGTATAGTGTGGCGTCACAGAATATGTCATAGGTCAGAGTGATGTCATAATTCTGTGGCTCCAGCGGCTGCTTTTATTTCGAAATCAGGAAGTTAAAGTGTACTGTTAATCCACTTCCGGTGCAGAGCGGCGTTGACGTGAGGCTTCAGCATGCTAACCATGGTAACCGGACCGAATGTGGATCGATAACGACACAGAAACGTTGCCGTTGACGTCGGTCAGACAGTCGGCGGGTTCCCGGTGCAGTTTATCTTCCCCACAGGCGGAAGTTTGGATTGAAAGAGGAAACAGCGAAGATGTCTTCGCCTGTCGATGCTAACGCTAATGCTAACGTGGACCAGAAGGTTCTGCAGTATGAAAACTTCATCAACGAAGTTCTGAAGAGAGATTTACAGTAAGAGACTCACACAGAAGACCTGCAGATGTTTTTTTTATGGTGGAACGAAACCAAGTACATTTACTGCTGTACTTTAGTAGCCTAGGTTACAGGTTTGAGGTACTTTACCTGATGTTACAGCGCTTTACACACCTGATAACCCACAGACTGGGACTAATAACGTCAGGTCAGAGGGACAGTATGTTTTAATGTCTTCAAACTAAATGTCTTCTTCCTTTTTCCTCCTGCTCCTCTTCCTCCTCCTCCTCTTCCTCTCCCTCCTCCTCCTCTTTCTCTTCCTCTTCCTCCTCTTCCTCCTCTTTCTCTTCCTCTTCCTCCTCTTCCTCCTCCTCCTCACCCTCCTCCTCTTCCTCTTCCTCCTCCTCTTTCTCTTCCTCTTCCTCCTCCTCTTTCTCTTCCTCTTCCTCCTCCTCTTCCTCTTCCTCCTCCTCCTCCACAGTCTGACAGGAAACGTTCAGTCAGGCGTCCTGACAGATGTGTTGCAGACGTTTCTTCACAGACAGATAAAGTTTTAGAGCTGATGTAAAGAGTTTACTGATGACCTTTTATCACAGGTGACCTTCACTCAGTGCTGTACCTGAAGTGAGAAAGTGGGCGGGGTTTGAGCTTCTCTCTCAGCTCTGTTTTTCTGTCTCTTGTCATGTGACCGGCTGAGGTCGACAGTGTGGACGTCTGCAGGAGAGACTGAACGTCACGTTATATCACTTAAAAATGTCTTACCTGTTTCTCAGGAAGGTGTTGGAGCAGAGAGATTCAGTTTATGAGAAGATCTCCCAGTACCTGCAGCTGAAGAACACCATACAGAGTCTGCAGGTACACACACACACACAC
>VMKM01001981.1:0-97444 GCA_008360985.2 Macquaria ambigua | reverse complement strand
CCACCTACTGTAGGTGCTGCTTCCTTTACCTCAGTTCATAAAAAAAAATGGATGTTTGATTCCCAGCATTTGTCAACATTTGGAGCCACCTTGTAGAGTTTCCCTCTCTGGGTGTAACGAAGCCCGACATGTCTGTGAAGTGTACAGCAGGCTGGCATGTCAGACACGACGAAAGGTCAAAAATAAAACTGTTTTTGAGACGAGCTCTCAGATGTTCTGCTAAAGACACTGATGGTTATCACCCGTCAGACTTAAGCAAGTCTTAACGGACAGTGAGATGTGCACAGCAGATGGTACTTTATCTGAATATCTCTCTCTCCCTCTAACACACACACACACACACACACCATGTTCCCCAGTGTGTGTGGTGCTGCAGTTTGTGTAAAGTAGGTCATGAGGGCAGTGTTGACCATTACAGCTTCTGACTGTGGCAAACAGCTTACCTCACTCACTATTAATACACACACACACACACACACACACACACACGTCAAGCCGGCAGGAGATCATGAAGCAATGAATGCATAATTTAACAAAACATTAGTGCTGACGTACCTTTACTGTATGTGTGCATGAGAAACAACGTGCCGTTTTCTCTCACAGAGCCTGTTGCTAAAGTTCAAAAAGTCGAATCATATTGGCTCTAAAGCTTGTGGCTAGTATCTTCATGTTTTGGCTAGTGCTCCCCACCACCTTGTTGTTTAACAGCTTGAGGAAAGAGGAGAGAAGGGAGCGCACGTGTTTGGTTCCCTTATTGTGAAAGAGCGTTTCAACACAAAAGTTACATTCAGCCACATTATCCCCCCACCCCCCACCCCCCCATAATCCATTTTCTTCAAGGTTGCACAGGAGCAGAAGAAGAGGAAGAGAGGGCAGAGGGAGAGGAGAGAGAAGGGAGGAGAGGGAGAGGAAATTGTGAGAGAAAAGAGCAGAGCTGAAGGGAAGCCAAAAAATGATCAGAGAGCTGGAGCGGGAAGAGGAGAGGTGGGAAATGAAACAGATGGAGGGCAGAGATGAAGTAGAAAATGGAGAGAGGGAAGAAGAGAGGCAGAGGGGGTAGAGAGAGGAGAAAACATGACGAAGGGCGAGGCAGAGCAAAGAAGAGGGAGAGTAAATGAGAAGGGAGAGAGAGAGCGGGTGAAACAGGAGGAAGAAAAGAGCCAAAAGGCAGAGGAAGACGAGGGCAGAGGGAACGCCATCAGGAGGAAAGGGGTGTTTTTACATGCTTGTGAGAAATCATGTGGTCCCTCCTACCCTAAATATGTCAGGAAAACCCCCCAGAACTGCTCTGCTACAGTCACATTCACTCTGCATAACATGCTTTCTTTCTTAGCCAGTACAAAACTGCATGTTAGTAACATCAGCGCTTTAAAGAAGAATGAAATCATTTTAATGGGTGAGCACATCTGCAGGCTAACAGACACAGACTGCATTGATTGTCTTCCAGATTGTGGGTGTGAGTCTATTTCATCCACTTTTTCTCTTTGCCATCTTTCATCCAACCTGACATTTTGCACCGTCAGTGAAATAAAAAACAAATCAAGGTCTAATTAGGAACCTTGAAGAGAACAATAAGCTATTGAGCTGTCCGGTTTAAAATCACATATTTGGCTTTTTAGAAAAAGAAGAAGAATGTGACCCTTAGAGCCCTTCTTTCCAGCAGCTCCAACAAATCATCCATTATTTTGTCTCCTCACATCTTGATTACTGTCATGCTTTACTCGTGTTGTATTCATTAGCTTTTAATTGTAACTCTGAAGCACTTTGTAACCTTAGTTTTGAAAAGTGCTACTTCAATTAGGTTTTACTTAAATCACAAGAAGATAAAGAACTGAATCAAGTGTGGAGTTGTAATGCTGAAGTGAATCTTTAATTTCAGTGACTGATTACTGTTGAACAACTGTTTCGTTTGTAACCTCTGTCCCTGGAAATGAGCGTCTTTGTTGTTGAGATTTGTGAAATGTGGTGGACAGATGGCTTAAAGGATCAGTGGTGACATGAGCGAGGTTCAGTTTGGGATGTCCACCATCGGATTGTCTTCATTGTTTACTCTTACCTGCTCTGTTGTGTTCATGCATTGTGAGAGAGTCCAGGGGCCAGATCTATAAACTTCCCACACATAAACTGGTATTAACAGGCAGACTTCAGACCAGCGTGCACAGGGTTTTCTCGAGGAGGGAGATAGTTAATATAAGGTGAGAGACGTAACCTCACAGTAAAACACTGTTTGTTTTGGTTGGTTGCCAATTATTATTTTTGCAGTCTACACAGCGATCTCTAACATTACAATCAAAAGCACATAAACGTGTGTGTTGAGTTTTGAATTTTATCATTCTTTTCATTTACATTCGAGACATTATTTCCCTGTTAATGATCTTTTAATTTGATCCTCAGTTGTGAAGCACTTTGTAAAGACTGTCTCACAACAAACTCATCATTTTCACCTTCATGGCGTGATTTCATTGAGAGATATCACTGTCAGTGATGGTTTACAGGTACATGTGATAAATTAATGGTACGGGTTCTATAAATAGCCACGACAGCTTCTCTGACGCTGTTGAAGAACCTCGCCGATGCAACACGCACTTCTTTGCCGTCCTTTTCATTGACAGGTCTAATGAGTGGTGGAGCGGACACAAGTATCGATATGCAAACAGATGTTTAACATCGTTTCTATGTCCATTTGATGATTGAGATTTATAAAACATAACATAGTAAAACATAGTTTTAGTTGTGAATCTACACAGAGTTTTATGCATCTGGCCCCAGCAGCTAAACAGATTTACACGCTATCTTGTTTGGTTTTTTGAAAATAAAAAGTGCGAGACACAACAGACGAGCACAGTGTCATCCAGGCTGCAGGTTTGCAGGTTGGAAACTGTTTGTGTTGTTGGCTCAGATATCTGTGGACACGATCCAGTAGGAGGAATATTGTCTCTGTCTGTGTGACAGTACAGCATTTTAATGAACCTCAGTGTGTGAGTGAGTGAGTACAGTATAAAAGTAGTTTTGTGTAATATATTCTTGTCTGTATGCTGTGTGCAACTGTATTTTCTACATTATTGTGTCGATGCATCTATAATACAAGCAACTGTGTGTGTGTGTGTGTGTGTGTGTGTGTGTGTGTGTGTGTGTGTGTGTGTATGTACTTGTACAGCTACCGTTGTGAGAACCAATTTGAGTTTTAGACCTTGGGAGTGAGGACATTTTTGGAAAGTGAGGACATTTTGGCCATACAGACCTTCAAAGGGCAGTTTGAGGGTTCAGACCTGGTTTTAAGGTTCAGGTTAGAATTAGGTTTAGGTTTAGGTGAGGGGCTAGGGAATGCATTATGTCAATGAGTGTCCTCGCAAGTATAGAAGTACAGGGTGTGTGTGTGTGTGTGTGTGTGTGTGTGTGTGTTGAGTGCCAGTAGAGAATAGGAAGTATGTTTCCATGTGCACAACAACAGTCAAGGCTTTTAGCTGGGAAATAGGAAAATATACCCCCACACACACACACACACACACACACACACACACACACACACACCGAGCCCCGCCCCCTCTGCATCACTTTATATATTGCTCCATCCCATCCAACCCCCCCCCTTTCTCCTCCCTACATTTTGTCAGTTCCTCCTTTGTCCAGCCTCTCTCTCTTCTCACCCACACACTCACATTCATGCTCTCTCTCTCTCTCTCTCCCCCCCTCATCTCTCACACTCCTTTTTTTGTTCTCCTCTTTCTTCCATTCTTCACTCCTGCTCCATCAGTTTCTCCTCCCCTCAGTGAGGGACTGAGGAGTCAGAGATGGTAGCCTCCTCTCTCCTCCTCTCTCCTCCTCTCCTCCTCTCTGATGCAGACCAGAAGGAGTGGCCCATTGTTCTTCCCCCTCTGTGTCCCGCTCGTTACGTCTCCTCGTCTCCTCATATCCCAGAGCTCAGCTTCATGTCACAGTGTGTGTGTGTGTGTGTGTGTGTGCAGCCCATCACAAGCATTGTTAAACTATCTGCTCTCTGTCTGTACGTGCCGTCACCGACATTGCAAGACACTGCAAAAGAAGCCAAAACATGAACTACACAGTATTGTTTTGTATATTTTAGAGGTTGTGAGTTTCTTATTTAAAGGATAACTCTGGTGATAGTCTATATTTTTCTTATTGTCAACAAATCCCATGAAACGCATGCTTTCGTGTGTATCCAAAGTCTGATATATCTTCTTCCTCTGTGCCATAGAGCTCCATTAAAATATTAAAAACACATCAGTGAGCCACACTGTTGTTCCTTCATCACCATGAACACACACACTGTAGTTTATTTGGACTCACACACACCGTCCTGCTGCCCCAAATATTCCCTAGAGCACCAAATGTGGATTCATCCACTGCTGAAAATAGTCCCCAACAAATGCACTATTTCCTCCTGTTAGAGTTGCGTTTGCTTAGAGCTGTTAGTGCCCAGCTGTTCCAGGAATCACTGAGCCTTTATTAAAAAATGAAACTATATATTTGTGAGCTGTTTTTAAAGGTTTACGTCTTCAGTAGGAACCAATGGGCTTGAAGATGAGAGCCACAGACAGGAAGTGAGTTGTTGGTGTTGGTCTTTTTCAAGGGATTTGTTGACTTTAATAAAAAAACGTATTGTGAGAGAGCAGGACAGGAGAAGTCGGATGATAAAAAACTTCTTCCACATGAAACAGTTTGTGTGTGTGGATCTGTTTTACGTTCATGCACGTGTGTGTGTGTGTAAGAGGGTCAGAATTATAGTGCCAGTTCTGGTGTATTGAGTTAAAAAAGCTGAATGGAAATGTCAAAATTTGATTACATTTCCCCAGAGTCTCACAAAATCTGATTACAATGAAGAAGTGTCAGTCTGCTCAGTACGTACATGACTTCTAGAGAATGTATACATGCTGTATAATTTATGTTTGGTGTCATGTTTAGCTGTTTTTGCCTCTGTTTTCCATGTGAGACTTATTATTAATATCTCCTACCCCTCCAAGCTAATTCAGATTTTAATTTTTGTTCCACATTTCATCAGTAAAATGACTGTGGATATACAGTTTATCCAGTATGTGATGAGAGCCTCCAGGTGAACAGCCAGCTGGTGTATCGGTGTGTTGGCTGAGATTATTTCCCCCTCCGTCTTCTCCCCTCTGCTGTCCACATGATGCAATATTAAATGACTCCGATCAGAGGAGGGAAAGTGGCTACGTATGTGAGAGAGAGAGAGAGAGTGCTCATATCCAATCCATCTTCTATTGTTTCTCTTCCTTTCCTCCTCTTCCTCCTCTCCTGAGAGACGAAGCCTCAGCGACAGTACAGCAGCTGCAGAATGAGGATCTTTTCTATTTGTTTGTTTTATCTCGTATGCATGAAATTCACTGGACTATACACATCGTTTTAAAATGAGCTCAGCCATACTCATGTGCTCGACAGCTTCTAGGTTCTTCAAACACGTCTTTCCTGTTATTTCCTCAGCTGTCTAATAATAACAGACATTAAAAAGTGTGGATCTTAAGGAGTTAAAATAAAAGTAGAACTTAAATAAATCAGTGTGTCTCAGCTCTCTGGATCTCTCTCTTTCTGAGGAGTGGAACATTTTATATTAACGATTTCGTGAGGATCTTATGACTTAACATGATTATGAGCTGTTAATATTTAAATTTGGCTGAGGTTGTGTCGTACTTCAAATCATGTTGCTTTGGAGTTTGAATTTCACCTTAAAAGTTGTGGAAAAGCCGAATCTGATGTCTGAGAATGTAAATGAATCTGTCATGAAGAGGTCTCCTTGTGTTTGTGTTTGTGGAAGTGTGTGCTACATTTCTATGAGTGACAGGAGGGAATTGGCAGAGAGGATTACATCTCATTAAACAGCGAGATTGATCCGTTCATCTTGAGATTGCCATCAGCAGGATTAACTCTGCTGCTGATAATGAGTGACATAATGAATCTGTCCCCGCGGCGTTCATAGAAAGATGCAACTGTAGATTTTTTTCCTCTCAGTGTGGGGACAGATTTTGGAATACAGAATATTGTGTTTACCTGCTGACCCTATAGCATATGCATTTCAATGTGGTGCAGGTGTAAAGAAGCCAGACCGGACTGCTGCACTCTGTCCCCTCAAGCTCTCCAAACTGTGCTCACCAGGAATACCGCTGTAACTTTAAACTAGCCTTACCTGGAAGAAAGAGTTAAAAAGCATTCTGCAGACTCAGCTGGTAACTCTCTGTAGGTTCATCACTACCAGAGACACCTTTCACATTGTCACATGATACATTACTAGTATAAAAATATCAATTATAGTCAAGTCAATTGTATTTCTATAGGCCAATATCACAAATATGCCTCTAAGGGGTTTAACAGCAGTACGACACCCTCTGTCCTCAGACCCTTTAAAGTAAATTGAAGCTGAAGCTAAAGGCACCCTGAGGAGTTTACTTTACACAAACAGAGTCTCTGTTTACATTCAGTTTTACTCAACAAGACGCGTTGTGTTTGTCCTGATTTTTGGGGCTTTTGTGCTTTTTATTAGTGAGTCGACAGTGAAAAGATGACAGGAAATGTGGGAGGGCCCAGCCGGCCTCAAACAGGGCGACGCTGCATTTCACGGTCTGCATCTTCAGCCCGAAGTCACGGGGACGCCTCAGATTGTGTGTACCCTTCAGGTCTAACAAACGCATTGAATTCTTCCTAATAAAACATTTGCAAAGCTGATTTTTTTTGTAAATTTTGAAACCTGCTGAGTTTTACACATTTCCAGATGTCTAGTATAAACATTTAATCCATTTCCGGAAACCTTGACGAGGCTGCAGCATCCGTCCATTAACACAGCCGCATCTTTCTGTCGTAATATCTAATGGATATTCCCCCAGTTTTCCCCCAATCGACCGCTGCTGTTTTACATTGTGACTCCACAGCAGATACGGAGGAAATAGGACAGTGTTAAGAACCACATTTAAATAACAAATGGAGCTGTGAATGTGTATGCTAATCATTATCATAATTGCTGAAAATTGATGCTGTTAATGTAGATAATTACAGCGCTATCCACATTTACATATGTGTTTTGTTGACGAGTCTGAAATCAGTGGAGTGATTTTAGAGCCAATGAGTGTAAACAAGCCGTCTTGTTCATTCTGTCTCTCCGTCTCCTCGCTCCTCTTTCAAACTCTCTGTTTCTTTATTACTCGTTCTCCTCTCACAGTGTTGGGGCTGTACAGCTTGTGATTTTCCATCCATCCCTCTTGTTTATTGTTCCTCCTCTCTATGACTGTATATCTGTCTCTCTCCTCCCCTCTCCCTTCTATCCATTATTCTTCTCATCAGGCCTTTAAATAGGCTTTTTGTCTCTGGCTGTTAAACCTCACAACAATGTCCATTCAAGAAGGGTAAAGATCCTTTCTCCTCATTTGCCATCACTCACCCACCCTCTTTTCTGCTCCTCTGTAATATGAAAACAATGTAGGAAATTTGAGTAGCACTCGCTCTCTAATTCACCTCATCAACAGTCCTGAAGGCACTGATTTTAAAGTTTAACTGCATGTTGGAGAAGTCAACAGTGCTTCACTGCCAGGTTACAATCCAAGCAGAAGTCCCTTGAGAGGTTAAGTAAAGATGGTGACAAATTAAAAGAAAAACGTGTTACTAAGGTGTTGGTCCACCGTGGGCCTCATTTGGTGTTTTTGGTGCTGCTCTCTGAAGGTGTCTGTAGACTCTGTGATAACAACAGTCTTGTTTGTGTCAGACTGTTATCACTTCTGAGGCTTGTCAGATTGTGCGATGAAAGTCTGGTGACTCCCAGTGTTACATTATAATAGAAAAACACCCCAAATACAAGTAGAGACATGTCTTCAACACGCACCATCCGTCTGTGTTTTCAAATGTGGCAAAACAAGCGTGTATTGAAAAAAACTCGGAGGAGGAGGAGGAGGAGGAGAGTGTGGACCCGATCCTCGTCAGGGAAAATGGTGTTTTTTAGCAGTAGCATTACGCTAGCTCACCAGCGTATTCTGCATTTTTATATATGTGTGTATATATATATAGCGAGTGTGTCATCGACATTAATTGGTGCCAGCACAGTTCAAATGGCATTGTTGTCACTTTGACCTTAGAGATGCACACAGTAATCATCGCTGACAGGTCGTATCTGTGTCCTATTCTTAAAAGGCTGATTTTCACAAACTCAATCAGTCTGATTTTCTCTCTAAGATTGAACACGTCTCAGAGACATGAATCATCTGTTTGTCATCCACCTGTCACAGGGCTTATAAATCCCCAAATTCAGGAATTCAAATATATTCTTCCTCCTATGCTTTGCTTTTCTTTGCTGTACGTGCCGGAGTCTTTCACCAGCACTCGCCTGCTGCTAGCTTCCCTGCCTGGAGATGATGTCAGCCGTCCATTAGAGTCAGTAAAAGCATGCAGCTGAAGATTTTTCAGATTACAGGGAAACACTGAACACTCTCCCCTCTTTCCTGGGGGAGAGAGAGAGAGAGAGGGGGGACAGTCAGTCATCTGAGCCACGAGCTGCTGCGTCGTCCATCAGCCTCTGGAGCCGCATCCACCCGCTCACCCAGGGCCACCGAGGAAGATGGACAGCAGTGAATTAGAGAGGGAAGTGGGTGAAAGGGCACAGAGGGATGGAGAGAGAGAAACAAACACAGAGGGATGGAGGGAGAGAGAGAGGAGAAAACAAGCAGCGAGAGTGTGTGTGTTTTTATCAGTGTGTGTGTGTTTTTATCAGTGTGTGTGTGTGTGTGTGTGTGTGTCCTGCGGGCGCTGCATTGTGTCATGTTGGCATCGTGGCTGGCTGGCTGGCTGGCATTGTGCTCGTCCCGTCCTATTAGCTCGTTGACTGACTGCCCGGATCCTGTATTACTCTGCTGCTGCACAGAGCGCTGACTCTGGATTACAGCATGACAGCTATTATCTCACCTCATTATCCTCCTCACTTGTGATGATGAATTTCATCATCGCTTAAAAAAAATAAATAAAAAAATAACGTGGGCTTCCCCTGCCCGTTGTGTGGCATAGCTTTTTGGCTCACTGGGTTTGTGTGATTGACTCAGTGGGAAACTTGCACAGTGACGGTACATCAACATGTTTTTAACGTCACTCTGGATGCTGCCATGTTTAAATACTAGATACCATGTTATTACTTGCTGATGTGATGGGTTTGTCCCTGACAGCTACAAAAATGTAGAAAACCTTGCGTGGATTTCTATTTCCTATGCACCTTTATTAATTAATAATAATAATAATAATAATAATAATAGGGCTATCTATATAATAATAATAATTTTATTTATCTAGCACTTTACAAGCAAAGGCACAAAGTGATTTCCAGATTAAAGGATTTACAGAACAGTAAATAAGAAATCAAATATAAGAGATAATCAAAAAAAGCAAAACAAACTCATGAATTTAAACAGATAAAAGTGCAAAATATATGGTAGTAAGTATATAAAAATTAGTAGTAAGTAGTAAGTATATATAAAAATACTAAAATGATTATGCTGAAACAAGCACAATTAAAATATGTAAAGACAAAAAGTGTAGGCCGTCTTGTAAAAGTCATCTGATAATTGGTTGTGTATTATGTGCTCCGAACACTGTGTGTGATGTTACTGTACAGTGTGTGTGTATATATATATATATATATATACACATTCATCTGTTAGCATGTTAGTTATTTTGTATCTGTCTTTTATTTAACTGGGGAGTCTCTTGAGATTCAGCATCTCTTTTCATTTAGTAAATTCAAAAATAGAGGTTGGGATGTCCAGTGTCTGACCCTTGTGGCCATTTTGGGTTTGTTTCAGTTACACTTAATGCAAGTGTGTGTGTGTGTGTGTGTGTGTGTGTGTGTGTGTGTGTGTCCGTGTGTGTGTGTGTGTGTGTGTGTCTTTGTGTCAGGGTGTATAAGCAGTGCCAGGCTGTGACAGCAGTGTCTTTGTTGCTCCTCTGCTGACTTTACCATCCTCCCATTCTGCCCTGTTGACCTTCTACACTCCCTTTATACTGAAGAGCCTGTCTCCCTCCTACACACACACACACACACACACACAAAGGAAATGTTTAATTCAGGACACGACTGCAATGCTTTTCATGATCATTTCTGACTGTTGCTGCAGTAAATTTCTGGCAGCATGTTTCCTCTGCTGAAATACAGGAAGGTAAAGTGTGATATCTCTTCACCTGTAGGTCATACTGCTTGTAGTCAGGTTGGTAGACGTGTTGCGTGAAACTTCATGCTTTAATAGGGCGAGTCAGTGACAGGCAGAGCAACAGGTCGGGCAACTCAGATAAGAAATATTTGGGAAGTTGCACCTCAATTTCAGATCTTCTGTCAGACACAACTTCTAGTGCATCGCGATCTTTAATTATTGGCTGGTTTCTGTGTCGTACAGCTGACTGTGTAAATGAGCAACTTTGATCAACATCAGGAAACGGCAGCCGTGTGCACAGAAACACAGAGGTTTTTGGTTTGTGCCAGTGGTGGTATGATGAGGCTAAAGGCAGATAATCACCAGGTTGTACCGTCCATCCTTCCTGTCTCAGCTTCCCTGCTGTTGCTGCCTTATGATTGACAGGTGTGAACCCCCCCACCCTGTTCCTCCAGGCTCTACCAGACAGAATAATGAATGGTCAGCTGTGGTGCTGGCCTCCATCTCTGCTCCTCATCTTACCTTCACTCTTCCTGCCCTTCATCTCCTCATGCTCCTCCTCTCTCTTGGTGTCTCCTCCTAGTCTATTCCCATCGCTATTCTCTTCCTGTCTTCTTTTATGCACGATGACGTTTCAGCGTTTCTCTTTGCATGTGAAGGGGTGACACATCAGTAATGGAGTTTAAAAAAGTCAACAGTCAGAGGTCTCAATGTGAAAGCAAAAGGAGAAAGGGAAACTGAGAGGCCGGACGGAGTGGAAAGAGGACAAAGAGCTGAGGACGGATGAAATGAGGGCTCATTAAAGCTCATAAAGAAACATAAATTATATAATAAAAGAGGGCGAATTAAAAGATGAAGAGTATAGAGGAGATCTGCTTCTCTTCTGCAGTTTCCAGCTGCCTAGAAAACAGGAATCAGAACAGGCCTCTTTCTTTATCTATCACTATCTATCTCGCTCTCTCAAATTGATCAGGCTTTTAGCTATCACTTTGCAAATACTCCTCTCTCTCTCTCTCTGCAGAGGCATCATCCGTCTACAGCAGAGTCAGAGTTTCTACTGCCGGAGCTTTTAGAGAAGGAGCAGTTTGTGCTTCACGACTCGATTTTATAGGTCACGAAGGAATGATTATCTGTCAGATTTACTGACGCCTCAAGTGTGTGTCCATTTGAAATCTTGTGGCTGGTTTGGGTGTGTGTACGCTTTTGAACACATGCATAATGAGTGTGTGTGTGTGTGTGTCCAGATGGCCCTCTGCAGGCTCCATGCAGGTGGACTATCCGGGTGATGAGATGGCAGGACACCTCAAAGACGTTAGAGGACACATACACACTGCAGGAGGTGCTCCTTTACTCTCGCTTCCTCCCCCGCTTCTTTATTCTGTGTTGCTATTTAGGAGATTTATACAGCTCGTCTGCATCCTGTATATTGTACAGGAGGAGGAGGAATATGCATATAGATAACTTTACACATCTTCTTCTCCCTCTTCCTCCTGTTGTTAATGTTTCATGTCCCTCCTTCGTTGATGGATTACAGTTGTGTTTCTGTACCGAAGCTGGAGACATTTTCTGTTTCTATTTATCATCTTTAAATCTCACCATTTTACTAAAAAATGTATTTTGTATTTCATCTTTTGAAATGGCACTTACGTTTTTTCCTATCCATTAATCTGCCAGTAATTTTCTCAATTGATCATCTGGTCTATAAAGTATCAGAAAATACTTTCCCAGAGCCCGAGGTGACGTCTTCACATAGCTTGTTTTGTCTGTTGCCACTGCAGACGGTTGCAGCACATAAAAACAACATATTTTTTAAATAAAAAAACTTGAACCTGGCTCAACTTTTTCAAGAACCAAGAATGCAATTTCATCCTGCAAGCTGCTGCGTTGGCCAGTCAACGTGTAGGTACTCATTCCTGGTAGATCACTTTGTCACATGAACGCCGTATTTCTTACGGTTTACATGGCAACGGTCGAGGCGAAAGATGAAATGACTGCTGCTGTGCAGACTTTTAGACCCTTTCTCAGAATATTATAAACCGCTGTGCAGTGTAACTCATGGATCTGTTACTCAAACGATGGTCTTTCATTGTTTCTCTGGTACCTGAAACAACACGCCGGGCTGTTTTCATCAACTGACAGTCCAAATCCCAAAGATATATAATAATAATAATAATAATAATAATCAACTTTATTTATAGAGCACTTATCAAAAAGTACAAAGTGCTTCACATAGAGAGAAATTACATAAAATAAAGTGAATCATAAAATACATGAAGGGAAAAAACAAAAAAAAACATGTAAGTCAGATGAAATCAGGATATGCTTTCCGATAAATTTACGTTTTATTATTCAGTTTACTGTCATAAAAGACCAATAAACCCATCAAATCATCACATTTGAGAAGCTGTTCAGAGCATGTTTGGCTTTTTTGAATGAATAATAATCAGCGGTCACAATTGTGAGGAACCAAAGCACTAAAGGTTGTTCTGTGAGATAAAGTACAGGTTCACAAAACAAATGCTGGAACATTGAAAGGAATCATTTGAATCTGAATTTTGTGAAGACACTGAAGCAGGTTGTGTGAGTTTCTGTGTATGTGTGTGCCAGCTGGTCCTGTCAGTGAGGGGGTCGCTGTCACCACCAAGAGGAAGAGGAGGTGGAGGAGGAGGGAGGGAAAAGCTCAGTGTTGCCTATTTCGGAGAGATGATGGTGTGTGTGTGTCTGAGGGGTGGGTTGGACTCGGAGGGGCGTTGCTATGATGATGCCAGGCAGGGCAGGGCCATACGGTGCGTTGCGGGGTGCGGCAGGCAGGCACGAAGAGCTAGCAAGCAGCTCGTGCCTCGTCTTAGCAGGATAATCCATTGTAATCCCACGCAGGGGAGTCGCCGCCTCGTTTCCCCACCATCACCGCCACCACCATCACCCCCCCACCACCACCACCTCCCCTCTTTTCTCTCTGTCTCACAAACCTCCCCATGGCTCTCCGTCCCTTGGGATAGGAGGCCGAGGAGGAGGACGAGGAGGGAGTGAAGGAATTAGCATCTGTTACCACTCTCGCCTAGGTTAGCTCCTCTGAGGAGAGGGAGGGGGGAGAAAAGCCTCTAGCTGTCACTGCGTAGCGAAGCCGCAAATGAAAAACGACAGGGGACGACCCATTAGAGCTTCCACCTTCCCTCTCTCTCCCTCCCTCCATCCCTCCATCCCTCTCTGCTCCTCGCTGCTCCTTTGTACTCCCCTCTAATCTGCACACTCCTCTGCCTCTCTGCCTCTCTGAATCAATTCCCCTCTCCCTTCTCTTTCTCTCTTGTTTCTTTCTTTTTTCATCTATTCCTTCTCTGCCTCTTCCTCTTCATCTCATGTGCTTCCCCTGGTGTCTCTCTTCTTCCTTCCTTTTATCCCTCCTCATGTTTCCACCTTTCCTCTTCTCTCTTTTTTTCTGCTCGTCTTGTCCCCTGCAGCCCCTCTGTACTCTTCCTCCTAGTTTTACTTGTCTTTCTCCTCTTTCTCTCCCCTCTGCTCCTCCTCCTCCTCTCGTTCCTCCTCTGCAGTCCACTCAACAACGCCCAGCCTGCTAATGACACTGAAATCGATTCAGTGCTCTTAATAGCTGACAGATAATTGTAGAAATGTAAAAAGCACCACAGTTCAGTTTTTTTCTTCTTCTTGGTATCAGGCAAGGCCATTTGGTAAGCTGTAAGTGTGTGTCCTTGTGTCTCCATTCTGCTCGAATCCTGCATTAAAACGACTAATCTTCACTTAAACTCTCTACAGTTAAAAATAAAAAGACTATCAGGTAACGGGTCGCTTTTTCTCTCTAATTTGACGAATGAAAAAGGGAACAACTTCCAAGTAATGAAGAATGTAGTTGAGAGGTACCTCTGTTTCTGTGAGCATATGCACGTATAATTACCTACTGCCTATACTTCTAGGTAATATGCTACTATAAACCTACACTCAGTTGCCAGTTTATTTACATGAGCATTTTATCACAGTTTCTGAAATAATCTCCGTCCATACTACACGCCTGAAAACGCATATCACATGACCATTCACGTGCACTGGGCATGCACGTGTCGGTGTAAACAGGAAGCAGATTGTCTGCTCTGCGGTTGGTTGCTTAGTTAGTTGCAGGAAATACTACGAACGAAGAACAGCGATGGAGAAAAGTAACAAACAAAGTAAGTGTTGTAATTCTTTATCCATGTTGAATTAATCGCTGATAGTCAAGGCTGATGTCGTTTGTTTTCGTCTGGGAAAGGGTCACGTGATATTGGCGTGACGAATCAGGGAAGGACACGTCATGGCTGATAAGACCCAATCAGGAAGCGAACGTGTCTGCGTCATCGTTTTAATACGTCTCTGTTTCCGCCCGTCCTCACTAAAATGCTATCCGGAGTAAAAGGGGGTCAGCAGCGTTTTAAAAGGTCTCCATTTTAGGGGTTGTAAAACGCCGGAGTAGTGTGGACGCTAGGCGGAAACGTAGCAAAAAGTCATGTGTTTTAAAACAATAACGTGTTAGTGTGGATGGAGCCTAATGCAACAGTCCTGCAATAAATGTTGAAACTATTTCAGAGAGGTGTTGATTCAACTATTTGGTCATTTTGGAGGCTGCAGTTTGTCATGCTGTTGAACTGTATCAGGTTGGACAAAATAATAGAAACACCTGGTAGTATAACCTAATACAATTCACAAGGACACATACTCACCACTGCTTCAGTTCTAGGTGGCCTTAAAAAAATGTTTCTGAGAACTGTAGATACCCAGTGTGAGCTTCTTTAAATTTACACAGTGAAAAGTAAAACATGTAACCTCAGCCTGCATGTAAAGACTTTTTTATGTGAATAGCGACACTTAAGCGTGAAAACCATAAAACCTTAAATAGATTATTTTCCAATGCAGTAATATTCTCAGAGAGAAATTGGTTAAGAACACATTCCACACACTGAGACACATAATCCAGTGTAAAGACTGAAGGTTCATCCAGGATACAAGTTCAATACAATGCTGCTGCTGCTGCCTGACTGAGGCCAGGGCGGTCCGTCCTCCCAGGGGTCATTGCTGTGTCCTATGCGACCATGTGACTGTATGACGCACAGATCGCATACATACACCCTTACGAACACACACACACACACACACACACACACACACACACACACACACAGAGCAAAGGTCACATAATGCAGCCTGCGTGACAGACGCAGAATCAGACAAACCTTTCTATTCACATGCACATAATGAGCGCCGCGCACACACAATCACAAACACACGTGGTCACATTGTGCGTTGTAATGGAGCCAAGAAAGAGCAGCAGCTTGTCATTTGCACTGATAAATCATGATGCAGCTAAACATAAAGCTTTTGTATGAAGAGTCTGCTATTGGCGACCTTCTGGTGTCTGTTGAGATAAATGTTATTATTTAAGAAAACCTGTCTTGTCCTACATGAAAGTATATTTACTCTCATGTGATTCCTTTGGAGAGTAGACGAGGAGTGAGGAAGAAGAGTTTGAGCGTAAAAAAGAAGTGAAAGTAGTCGGATAGAGAGAGTCGAGGGGAGACGACGGGGGCAAATGGAGAGTTGTGCCACAGGAGAGGAGAGCTGACACGAGGAGAAATAAATGGAGAGGCAGAGTTTATTTCCACCTCAGCAGGGATTGTGTTTGCCAGTGTAAGCGGGGGTATGCCCCCCACCCGGGCTACTGTTTACACAGCCTTTATTTCTCCACCGCATTAAAGAAACAATCTGCTTAATTAATGCCAGGGTTTTTTAATCTGCACGCCCTATTTAAATCAATGCACAAGTGGCCCCATCACTACAATAGAGACATTGATTTGTTGCGTTCTCCCCTGCGTGCGGCCGAAATGTAAAATATCTTGTGACGATTATTAAATCATATTGATTGAAACGTGCTCCTTTGCTCCTGTTCAGAGCTGCATTCAGGTGACATATGTTATCATTTTTTTAAATTAAAGGGCCGTCGCTCTCTCAAGTTCACACGGATGTATCTCTTCTGTCTAATTAGGAATGACTGCGAGTTGACTTAACACGTGCCATTTGGTGGAAGCTTTGCTCCAAAGGGGCCTCGCACTATCATCAGTGCATATTGGATATTTTCAGTGAATTGAAGCATCGGAGACCTGTGCTCCGCTTTGAGATGTGATTTATCACAGAAACCTTTTCTCTCAAATGATCTATTCTATTATATGCTGGAATTGCCATTTGTGCAAAAGCAGTTTATTCATTGATCTCCATGGCAGCATCCTTTGATGTTACTTAATTTTATTGTTGCTGTTCACAGTGTCAGTCGGTGCTATGACTCAATAAGAAAGAGAGCTGAATAGAAGATAAATGTCTGAGCTTTTCTCCACAATGTTCTGCATTTTAAAATACCGCTAGAAGTTTTGTGTAACTCTGCCTGGGCTTAAAGTGCCTTGATGTGATTTTAAGTCAGTTTTTCCTTCTTTTAGAGGATGTTATATGTGGCGTTCCTGCAGTTTAGGGGTTAAGCACCAACCATGAACTGCAACTCACCTGGTTCGAGTCCTGCATTTCATTCCCCCTCATTTCCAATCATCTCCCCTGCTGTCAAAATCTGTAATAAAAGTATAAAAATGCCTAAAAAAATACTTATAACACATTCGATATCATAGGCATTTAGGCTCTAGTCCGCAGTGAGCTTCAGGATTGAGTGTTGTGATCAGTGACACTTTGACAGGATACATCATGACTAGCCTGACTCACGAGGAAGTAGGCTGTAGGTTTATTAGCCTGCCATTGGCCGACTATTTCAGTTGTAATTCTCCTCCCCTTCAGCTATCTGCGTGTTACCGTTTACACTATTTTGCAAGGGCACCGTCGCTGCGTCCTGGGCTTAGCGCCGCCCCAAGACGATTGCGATTGGTTTAAAGAAGTACAAACAAGCCATGCGAGGCTACATCATGACTGATACGGAGAGTGAACCAGTGAACTTCTGCATGTAATTATTGAACAGTTTGAAAAAATAAGAAATTATTTCTAAAGAAAGTTAAAAATAGCCATGCACAATCTTTAACATGCAGAAAGCAGGAAAGCATGCAGTTTCCCTGGAGAAAGGATCATTTTGTAGGACACAGATGATGGACTCGCACTTGTCCAATGGTAGACAAACCAACTCGTCTTTAAACACAAGATGTTGACTTGGTGGTGGGACAGACTGCTCTGTAACTGTAGGATCACAGGTTCAAAGCCTCTAAATGGCCAAACAAACAAACAAACAAAGCGTGCTTCCTGTTCCCGGTTTTCTGCGTTGCCTCTCTGAACTCTCTAGAGAAACTGGCTGCTGTCTGCAAGTCCCAAAACAAATGATCACTGAAACAGCAACGTAACCTTGAATTCATTTCCCTGTTTTGCTAAAGGACATCTAAAGCTGCACTGGACGTGATTTATACCATGTAAAACTGACTAATCGGCCTAAATCTTGCAGCGGGATTGAGAGGAGAGTCCCATTACCAGTAACGAAGAAGCTCAGACCAAATTAGATCCTGGTAAAAATCCAAAATCTGATCACCTTAATAGAAGAGAGTGAGCTCAACAGCTTCCTGAGACTGCGCAGTGCCATTTGACACATTTTCTGTTCACATAATTATAGAATTATAAAAATGTAAATGTCAGCAGGCTGATGAGGATGTTTTTGTACCTTTTTAACCTTGGTGTGTTTTTTCACCCTTCATGTGAGTGACAAAGCAAGAGTGGAGTGAATTGAAAAGACGGAGACGGGCGTGATTTACGACGTGTGAACGGCCCCGCATTCGCTAACAGCTAACAGCTAACAGCTTGACACTTAATACGACAGTTCGCACAACGTAAACACAGAAACATGCAACATGCAGGAGAGACACACCTGTTCTTGGACACACACTCATATTCACGTTCAACGACTCGTACTGCGCACACACACTGCTGATGGAGATGTGTGTTGCCAGGCCAGCTGATGCAGCATCTTCCTCCTCCTCCCAGTGGATTGTGGCTTGAACAATGATTGACTGTAAAAGTCTCGGTCCACCTGTCCTGCTTCTCTTTGGGGACACACAGGCTTTTAGCTGAGTGTGTGTGTCCTTGACGCAAGAAGACATTTGCCCTCTTAAACACAGCGGGTGCCCCCCTGCACCACGGTGCGCCTCAGACTGCAGGGAAACACTAAACACTGCATATGCCACTGCACTCCTACCCAGAGACTGGACCAGAGGGAGTGAAGGAGGAGTGTGACGAGGAGGTGGAGATAAAGATGGAAACAGGAAAAAGAGGAGGGAGAGAAGAAGAAGTAGGTTGGAGGAGAAGGTAAGATGGCGGCAGGTGAAGAAGGAGAGGTGGTCATGTAGGTCGAGAACCTCCCCTGTAAGTATAGGGTCACACTTTAGCCCCACTTCAGTGTGTCCTTGAGAAGTGAACCCTGCTTTGTCCGCCATCAAGTGCTGAGTCATGAAAAAGTGAAGGTGAAGGCTTCACACTGAAAGGAACTCTCCTTTTAGCATCAGATACTCTGTAGGCTTGTGCCTTTGCAGAGGACAGGTGTAATGGAGACTCAGTCACAGTATAAAAATGGTTAAAAATGTTTCAGACTGTCCATAAAAATATTTTTCCAGCATCAAAATCCACTTCTCCACTGTTGATCCTTATGTCCAGAACGTTTCCGTCAGTTGTCGCTTCACCAATAAATCACTAAATGCGCTCCTTCTGGCAGAGCTGTGGAGCTATGAAGAGAAAATAAAGCAACATGGAAGTAGCATGTTTAGCTATGTTGTGGAGAAACTACGAGTATTTGGAACAACAGTCACGGTTACATTCATGAATGTGCAAAAACAAATCACAACATATCTAGAAATTAAATGATTATATTATTATTTTTTAAATATTTTGGGTATCGGTTAACATTTGAAGTCATTTTTTAAGCATAAATCCCCCAAATTTCGCTGGTTCCAGCTTCTCACATGTGAGGATTTGTTGAGTTAGTTTTATTACGTAGTAAACTGATTTGTTGATCAGACATATCAAGACAGTTGAAGGCATCACCATGGACATTTTATAGACCAAACAGTTAATCAAGAGTAATTATTATGCAGATTAATAATGAAAATTAGCTTTAGTTGCAGCCCTAGAAATATCACATCAAAGAAATTAATTCTAACCACCAGGATGTAGTCTTAGGTAGCAAGCTAGTAGCTAACTGGCAATTAATTGAATAATTTAATAACCGTTAACTCTGAAGTTATGAGTCAGGATTTTTCCCAAACCAAGAATGATTGTTGTGGCAGTAAGAAACGTAACGCTGGTGAGAAAACACAAAAGTGTAGATGATTTGGCTACATATCTCTACATGTCAGAACACACGTTGAACCTCGTCCAATCGCTGCTTGCAGTTTTTCACATATTGCTTGATGTGTAAAGGTGATCAGGAACAAAGGACAAGAGGCAGACTTCCAGGATCAGGACTGTAAACAACCACGGCATCTGAAGCATCGCAGAGAATGTATGTAGACACCTGAACATTACATATGTGACTTCTGAACATCTCATTATCATGTTGAAACAGGAAACAGCCCCTCCCAAACTGTTGGAAGCACACTGTTGTCTAAAATGGCACTGTAGTATTAAAGCTCCTAAAAACTTGTTTTCAGATCATAAGTATTTATCTATAACATTAAATATATGTGACTAAATAAGCAAAAGTGAAAAGTTTGGGGGGAAAAAAGAATTTAACACTCAAAATCCAGCTATCAAGCTGATTGAGAGCAGCCTTTCAAGATTAAGAAGACAACCCCACAACCGTCATCACAGTTTGATTTAAATTCTAAATCCTGATTGGTGCGTGGAAGTATGTGACATCACCTGAGCCCCGCCCACTTCAAACCAGTGAGAGGAGCACAGAAAAAACACAAATAACCCTAAACTGTTGTAACTTCAGCAGCAAATTGTGCGTTCAAATAGGACTTATTTTCCTTTAATAAGAAGCTGATGGAGAAAACCGGTTTTCAGGGTCTTTAAGATTTAATTTCATTGGAACTAAGAGGGTTAGACCAAAAGTAAATAAATGTTTGTGGACGCTGATATCCTGCAGAAGAAGAAAGAGAGGCAGGACACGGTACCTCCGGTTTCTTCCTGAGTCAGACAGGGATGAGGAGTAGAGGTAGAGGACGAGGAAGGCTGCATCTTGTTTGTGTCTGAAAGAGAGAATATGAAAATAGAGAGAGGGCCGCTGGCGGGGGTGGACAGAGAAAAAATACAAAGAATAGACGGCGGCGGAAGCTGAGGAGGAGAGCAGGGCTGGAGAGGGATGCAGGGATGCAGAGGCAGTGACGGTGGTCTTGCTGCTGAGGGGGGATTTGTGTCGAGACGGCAGGAATTAGGTTGGCCTTCGCCTCCACGCATGAATACTCCTTACACACTCATAAACACACTCTGCCATGCTTCTCTACCTCCAGGTCCCAGGGCTTCCCTCCCGCTCACTCCCTCTCATTTCCCTTTTTTTATTTGTCATTCTCTCTCTCTCTCTCTCTCTCTCTCTCTCTCTCTCTCTCTCTCTCTCAAATTTAAATTCATGCTTTATTAGCACGACCATAATTAAGTGAAGCCGAATCAGGTTGTGCAAGTGTTATAAGATGTAAGTGTAATAATAAAGAATGTAAGAAAAGAAAGACACGATAAAACACTATATACACAATACATAACAACACTACTGTATATACTCTGTACTAGACAACATACTGTATAATATTGCAAATATGATAAAGTGAGATATACTTTAACTATTTAATGGTAACGGTGAGAGCCAAAGAAGACAAGAGATGCAATAAAGATCTAAAAATCTCTCCCATGTGCCCGTCCCTTTGCCTCAGTCTCTCTCCACCCTTCCCCCTCCCATCCCCCATCTCAATCCTCCCTCATCCTCCCCTCCCTCCCCAACCTCCCCCCTCTCTCCCTCCTTCTTCCTCTTTTCCTCCCTCCATTCCCTCTCCATCAGGCTCCACCCCCCCCCCTCCCCATTCTTCATTCCATTCCATCCTCAGCCCCCTCTCTCTCTCTTTCTATACATCACTTTCTTTCCCTTACATCCAGCTACTGCAGGTTTTTTTCCACTGTTTTCCTCCCCTCTTACTCTTTTTTCCTCTCCCTCCCATTCTCTATCCTCCAATCATCCTCAATTAAAACTGCTTTCTGTTTCTATTTCAGCTCATTCATCTAATCTTTCTGCTCTGTCTCATTCTGTTCCTCTCTATGTTCATCGGTCAAAATCACCCCATTCATCGCTTTACATCTTTTTTTTGTACTTTTGCGATGCTGGGAAAATTGCAGTGCATATAAACGCAGCTCTAATTAAACTGTGAACCACACATTTGGGTTAAAATTGGAAGTTGCATGTAGGCTAATCTCTGCATCCTTCCCCTCTCTGTCTCTGTGCACATAGGAAAGCTTCATTGTGTGTGTGCATGTGGGACCAGTAGTCTATTCAGAACAATAAAACTTAACAGTCAGGCGGACAGGCATCCATCCTGCCTGCCGGCCCTCCTGGCACACACCATTTATTCCATGATCACTTATTTAGTAGCCTGTCTGCCTGAAAAGAGATACAGACAGAGATAGAGAGAGAAAGAGATGTTGAAGCTGCTTCGGCAATAAATACTGACGTATTTAACACCAGTGAACATTCTTTCCTTTAGTGATTTTATGAGAGTAGAGTCCGTTTAGAGCTAAAATTGGCAACTTTTTATGAAATCATTAAAATCACAATAAATAGATAGGTGGCATTTCTAGTTTTGGCTATGAAAGGTGAGTCCAGCAGCCACAGAGCAACAACAACAGTGGAGCTAAGCCAAAAGACACACATTAACAGTGAAACTTAACATAAAGCACATTTGAAATAGCAGATTGGCTGGTGAGCCCTTGACTTACTTTCAACCCATCATCACTGGTTGCATATGTCTTTGGATTATGCCCAAAGAATTAGTTTTTTTCTATTTCATTTGAGTATTTTTGACATGAATGAAGAAGTGTAATTATTCAGTAATTCACAGCATGTTTAAAGAAATAAAAATGACAAAGTTTGTGTAGCATGATTTCTTTTTCCTCTCCTTTTGATTTTTCCTGTCAGCCATCTTGTGATCTTTAAGTACTGTACTTAAGTACAATTTTTCCCAATGCATCCAAACCCCAATCTGTTTGGATACAGATGTCTGTGAGTTGTTAGCAGTTCAACCAAAAGTTCCTAACATCCTCACATAAACTTCTCACATGGTTTCATTTAAATGTACAGTTAAAGGCCTAATGGTGTAAAATGATCCAGTATTTCACAAAAAAGCAAAGACAGAAGTGGCAGAACTTCTTTCCTCATCTCATATTCCTCAGATTCATATTGTGGCCCTTAGAGGGGGGCCTGACCCCTAGGTTGGGAACCACTGGATTAAACATTTTTCTGAAGTAGATACACAAGCTCCAGCGCCAACAGTAAAATGCTGCTTACTTACTGATGCAGAAGTATTTTTACACTGTTGTATTGGTGCTTTTTCTTAAGTAAAGGATTTGAATACTTCTTCCACCACTGCCGACCCCCATGTAGGAACTACTGGTCTAGATGTTGGAGCAGGAACCTGACTGACGGAGCTAACTGCACACTTTCAGTCTTAAAGCAAAAAGTTTCTGGTTGTAGCTTTAAATTGAAGTTGATACTCTCGCACTGTAAAAAAGGTGGCATTAAAAACAGTGACGGGAGGTAGAGGATGATTCAGATGAAGTGGGAGGAAGACGACCTTGGTAATGATGATGAGGAGGGGTCGTGGTGTGTTGAGGCGGGGGGAGGGGCCTCTGTCATAATGCAGGGTGTTGACTGTGTTATTGTCTGGTCAGGCTGCAGACTGGATGGCTTTAATCAAATAAACAGACACTGCTCTCTTCACCACGCTCCACTCGACCCGTAACAAAAGCCTCCACAGCAGCTGCATGCAGTCTGTCTCTCTGAGGACTCGCACTGCATTTCACTCACAGCACAAAACCACGTCTCTGAAGCTGCTGAAACAACCTTTTTTTTTTTTTGGCTGCAGTGTTTTTTCATTCACCCTAATTTTAATTGCTGGTGCCCAGGAAGGTGTTAGCAGTCAGTACGTCGCCGTGGCTTTACAGAATAATTTGAGGACTCATTATTTTCTTCCCATCTATGGAGTCATAGGAGTGCCATAAAAAAAAGAATAAATCTGTAAAAGAATAAGAAAATAAATGTGGAACTATAAAGAGGAATAAATAAAAGAATAAATAAGTAAATAAACAAAAATTGGAAATATAAAGAGAAATATATAAAAGAATAAATATATGTGGAAAAGCAAAAGCAATAGGGAAAAGAATAAGGAAAAATAAAGGGATAAAAATAAATAAATGACATTATATAAAATAAATAAAAACATTTACATGCAATATATAAATAAATATACAGAGAAATAAATGAACAAATAAATGAAAATGCTTATAATTGTTCTTTTATATTTGTTATTTCTTTTTATATTTCCACATTTATTTTCTCATTCTTTTACAGATGTATTTGTTTTTATGGCACTCCTATGACTCCATACCCACCAGCGTGACAGTTTGGAGATTATTTCCTCGTGTCAGAGTCAGGAAGACATTAACTGCCCCCCAATTTCACTCCAGCTGTGAGACAGTTGAAGCAATTTCCTGTTTTTCTGCAAACTGATTTATTTCATTATATCCTTACATTGTAAAATGCAGGGGTGTACACAATAACATGAACACTTTCACAATGTAACATAGAGTCCAAGTCAGAGCGGTGTCGATAGAATTTAGACTGTAGTTTGTGGTGTTGTTGTATTTGATTGCCTTAAACTCCAGGGTGTTAATGATATTTTGTTCTCTTTATACAAACACAGCAAATACAGTATAATGCAATCCAGGAGTAAAGAAGGGGAGATATACTCTTTTTATGAAACATTAAAAAGCAGAAAGTTAAGACCATTTCTAAGAACCTCATACGCAGACGCGGCGACTTCATGAAGGAAGCCTACCATTAGCTGGGCATTAAAAATAGCCATGAAATGATACTACAAATATACAGTGTGTTTACGTGTGTATGTCTGCTCAGGACCGTGTTATATGACCATTTCAACCAGAGGAGGTTTTTGCTGTATTTATGTTGTCGTCACACCAATAAGGTTCACATGTATTTTCTGCAACAACACACAAACACAGGAATGATAATGATGACCACAGTAACATGATGTTGTACATAATGTATGTAGCTTACTGACTGTTTTAAATGACCAAGCTAGCTCTAGGATTGATCTTCTAGTAATACATTGAGAGCATTTTCTTCTTTCTTTCAAGTTGTTTTGCTGGATTCTTCTTCTTATGCAGTAGATTCACTTAATGTTGAGCTCATCCAGTTATTATTACTATGACCTAAACTTGGCCTGAAGGCGTACAGAATCACAAGCTTCCCCGGGTGCCTTTATGCTATGCTTTGTTTATAGAAATGACAAATAAGAGATGAAGGAGTGTAATAGAAGAGACAAATAAGTGTATAACCCACAAAGTAAAAGCTATGAAATTATAAAAAAGCTGAAGAACAAACAAGCGTTTTAAAAGGATAGAAGCAGTGCACATTTTATATACATAGGTATATATATATAGGTATATTGGTTTCATGTGCACTGGTTTTGAGATATTTATTTCTGTGGGACTGTTTCTTTTGTAGAAAGTAGTTGACTAATGCAAACTGTTCACACTGAGCTTTGTAGATTATCCAGACCAACAGGTACATAGTTTATGGAAAGACAAGTTGCTCTTTAGTTATTCAAATTTAATTTTTAAATGCTTTGAGCACCACAAACTAAATTCCAGTCACTCCCACTACAGTAGAAATCTGAGAGACAGATGTGTGAGAACATGGGCACATAAAGTCAAACCTAATCTATCTGCATGGCTCTGGAAAAATATGATGCTGTGTGTGTGATTTAGAGCCTTTGGCCCTAAATGTCCATGTTGACAGATTTATATTTGTATGTAGATTTAAGTACTGTTTGACCTATATAGAACACACACTGTCTTTGTCCACACGTAATAAATATGATCTGCAGTTTTTTACCGTCGTGTGTGTGTGTGTCTGTAACTTCATCAGTTGTTAATGTGAGGAAATGTTCATCACATCCCACTAAGCACACTGTGTGTATCTGCTGCTGGAACCAGGGTGGGAAGTAAACATCCAAAACAAGAAGCAGCAACAGTTTAGCAACAGAAAAAAAGTGTTTTTCAGTCTGTGAAATGTAACCTGTCTCTCTTCTCTCCTTCCAGAGGATTCATCATCAGAGAGCGGCAGTGGAAACGGCCTGCCTGCCCTGACTCCTCCCTCCTCCGCTGTAACGGACGGTGCCATAGTCAGGGAAACCGAGGTCAATGGCAACGGTGGCCCCGCCCCCCTGGACTTCAGCACGCCTACTTCCTCCTCCTCCTCGTCCGAGGACCAGCAGCCGATGAACCTGAGCGACCCGCCCCCTCAGCGCCTGCCCCTGTCCGCCTCCCACCTGCCCGTCACTGTGTCGGCGGCGGCGGCCGCGCTGCTCGGCGCTCTGCATCCCAACGCGCCCGAGGAGCTCCGCAGGAAGTACCCGCTGGCTGCCAAACCTCCCCTGGCTCCACACCCGGCCCTGCCTCTGCCGCACACACACACCCTTCACACACATAATGCACACACTCCCAACACACACTCCCAGTCCCACACACACACCGCAGAGCTGCGACTGGACCGAGATGGCAGGGACTACGGGGGCAAGGTGAGACCACACGGGAGACATTTACAAACACACACACACACACATACTGTGCATACACATACACACAAGTGATTTGTTTACAATGAGATTTTATAATGAAGGAGTTAATCTGAGATCACCTGTTCCGACTCCACTCCAGGTTTCACCAAATTTAGGCAGGTTGGTAAATAAATTAATTATCTACACCTGCTCATCCTGGTCATATACAGTACAGACACAATTCATTCCTACAGACAACGGAGTCTCTATTTCACCTAATCTACATGTGTTTAGACAGAAAACCAGCACAAACATGAGAAAAACATGCAAATTTCAAACAGAAAACTTCCAGACTGTCGGATCAGGTTCAGATCCAGGACCTTAATGCTACGAGGCAACAGCGCCAAAAACTCATCTAAATTAGCATCCAGGCCACCGTAACTCACTTTAAAAACAGAACAAAACAAGCCAGTTTAAGATCAGTTTCTAAACTTATATTGAGTAACAGAAGTCTTTTTGACATTTTGGAAAATACGCTTGTCTGCTTTAATGCCGAGAGTTCGATGAGAAGATTGATACCACTCACATGTCTGAAGCTACCGCCAGCAGCCAGGTAACTTAGCTTAGCATAAAGACTGGAAACAGGGGGAAAACGCTAGCCTGGCTCTGTCCACAGGAAGCAAATGAACACTAAATGAACACGTTATATCTCGTGTGTTTAATACGTACAAAATCTGAAGTGTAAAAATTCACAGTTTTTACGGGAGGTTATGTGTCGAACTATTTCTTGGCCAGAACCAGTAACTTCTTGGAGTCGCCGCTGGTTGCCTGGCAACTGGTCTTTATGTAGAACTGTCTTTATCTACAGATTAAATAAATGAGATATAATGTATAAATCAGTGAGCTTTAGAGGTGCTGGTAGGCGGATTGTGTGTACAGTGAGTTAGAGCCAGGCTAGCTGTTTCCCCCCGTTTCCAGTCTTTGTGCTAAGCTAAGCTAACCACCAGCTGTCTCGTTAAGAAAGCAAATAAGCATATTTCCCCCAAATGTCAAAATATTCCCTTAAGTAAAGTAAAATAAGGTAAAAATCGATCTATTATAGATATATATTATATAGATCTATGTTAGTGTAGAGAGATATCAAATGTTTATATACCTGGTAAGGATTTAAACCATTTGAGAAAAACACTATTATAGGAGGTAGAAACTCCTGAAAATATAATATTGTTGTGAAGAAGCTCAGCTGAATATCAATATAAAAGTATGAAAAACTGAATGTTTCGCAGCATTTATTGTTAAAAAGGTGAAGGTTATCATATAAAGACACAGCTAACAAAGTGAAAAAGTAATTTTGTGCTTCATCATGACTTGCATTAGTGCAGCTTCTCCTTCCTGCTGTTGTCTGCTCTCGCTCTGCTGAGTTTGAGAAAACAGGCTTGCTTTTGCTTCCATTCATACTCAGTGTGAAAAACCGAAATGATCTATTAGAGTAAACATGAAATCTTTGTTTAATTTAGTTAATTGCCTCATCCGTGTCGTCCTATTTAAGGCGTCTTTGTCAAAACATGAAAAGGGGCACACAGTCATTTGTAAAGAGGACTCACCAGATGGAAAAAGATGGAGGTAAAAGTGAGGAGAGATGGAGACGGAAGAGGTGCAGGGTGACCGGAGGAGATCTCTCCTTCCTTCCTCCTCTCGCTGTCTTTGTACGGAGCTGAATAGCAGAACCTGACAAACAATACACCCCGGCCTTGGAGGAAACACATTACTGCCAGACAGTCTACCTGGAAGACACAAACACACAGCTATATACCCCGATGGAAAAACCAACATGAGGTGTCTCAGTATGGAGTCAGGCCTCCATTTATATATACAACCTTTATTTAATCAGGTAATGTCATTGAGATCAAGATCAGAGGCCAGAGTACAGCAGACAGAAAGAAAAACAAACATGGACAGGACATATCGCTTCAGAGACATCACTAAATAGATCTGAAGATTTATATTTGATCAGTTGGTGTTATGGTGATGGAGGTGGAGAGCAGTGTCTCACACGTTGGTTGGCTGGGTGCTGAGCTCTGGTGACTGTAAATCATTTTCATACTCACCAAACCTTTCAGTTAACATTGTTCTGTTTCTCCACTCTTTTTATTCAGGTTTTTTCCTTTAATCTGTCCTCCTGTCTGTACAGTCCTCACACTTTCAGACACCAACAGGTGGAGGCAGAAGGGACTCTGTTCCTCGCTCTTTGCATTTTCTGTTTGTGCACCAGTCAGGTTCTGTTTCCTCCAAGTGTTCATTTACATCTCTAGTTAAAGATGAAAAGAAAAGCTACAAGTTGAAGCTTTCAACAAAGTAGCGCTGCCACTCATACAGTGTCCCAATCATCTTAGTGTTTAGTTACCCCCTGACAGCTATATTTTAGAGTTTTTGGTTGAAGCAATGAGCTTACACCCAAAAATTAGAATGTTAAAGGAAGGAATACTTAAAGGGAAACTCCAGTATTTTTAAACCTGGGCCCTATTTTTGCGTATTTTGGAGTCTAAATGACTAATAGGTATCAAAATCTTTGGAATTGGTCCAGTAGATCGCCTCAGCCTGCAGCCATGAAACAGGCTGCAATGGCTGCACGTAATGCTTGTGGGCAACTGCACCTGTCAAAGTACGTCCACTAAAAGTGCTTGTTTTTGCCGCTGACAGACTCAGACTGTTCTAGTGATCTTACTCTTTAACAAAACGGTCTGTCTCTGTAGGGATCCTTTCCCTAATGTTGTCAGACACTTAAATAAGTAAACGTGAGTTCATCAGTTCACAGTATTGTCCTAAACCATCCCAGCCTGCTGATGGAGCTGTAGTTTGTTGTATTTTCAGTCTGTTGTGTTGGTGGAGGGTCCAATTGACCATCAATCAGAATTGTTTAGTCATCTTTTATTCTGATCAAAGCGTCTATGTGTCTCAGTCCAAGAAGGTACGACACATCTTGACAGCTGATTCTTATTAGGGCTGCAACTAGCAATTATTTTCATCATTGATTAATCTGTCGATTATCTTCTCAATTACTCATTTACTCTGTGAAACATCAGAACAGAGTCCAGGGTGATGTCTTCTAACGTCTTGTTTTGTCCGACCAACGCTCAAAAGTTTAAAGATATGAAGTGTAAAATGATATAATACAGAGAAAAGCAAAAAGTCTTCACATTGAAGAAGCTGCAACCAAAGAGTTTTGGTATTTTTTCTTAAAAAATGACTCATAACGACTGAAAGATTATCAAAAGAGTTGCTGATTAATATTGCGTCGATCAATTCGTATAACACTTTTCCAAACACAAACTACGAAGCACCAGTGTTGTAAAAATATTTAAACTGCTAAACAGGACAAAATAAGATCATTATGGTGAAAACAATATAGAAAACTGCAATAACATTAACAGATTGAGAATGAACAGTTGTCAAAACTATGTAATGATAATTATACTGTGTGATGAAATGATATAAGCTGAGTAGGCAGGTGAATTAAAACACAATCGAAACACTCAAACAGGGCGACTACAAGAGAGCAGGAGAGGTGATTAAGAGTCTGAAACGAGATGATATAATTAATAATCACAGATGCAGGTGAGAAAGAGGAAGTTGCAGGCAAAGGAAGATGGTAAATGTAAAAATGTTTCCATCATCTTTGCACTCTTTGCTCTGTTGGAGTAGAAACGTTTCATCTTAAATGTCTGGTGGAGTCAACCTGCCAGACTAGATACTCTTTGGTAATGACCAAGAAATATAAAATGATTTACATTTGATACTTGAATATATTTGACATTTGCCTCCATGATGTCGGTCGAGTGTCTCCACCAAACACCTAAATCTTTGTATTTACGGACCTTTTCATTGGCGAGCTGTCAGATCCTAATGAGACTCTTAATTAGTGTTTTATCCGCTGGAATAATGAACCACTTAATAACATAGACAGTGCATAGATATATAGACTTAACCTCAAGATAAAGACACTAACACTACTGCATGTGTGTCTTCAGTCCCCCCAGTACAGTTCGGGTGGCAGCTACGACAGCGTGAAGATGGACTTGAGTGCCGAGGACCTGACCATGGGGCGTCACGGCAGCCAGGTTGCCCCCGACGACGACGACGACGACCATGACGACCACGACGACAACGACAAGATCAACGACACGGAGGGAGTCGATCCCGAGAGACTAAAGGCCTTCAACGTAAGTCAGAGACGGCGTGTCGGGTCAGACCTTCAGCTCTGCCTCACATGATGTCCCCGCTGGGATCAATAAGGTGTCTCCTTATATTCATAAAGGAAAAGTATTGAAGGGCTGACTGTCTGTTCCTCCTTTAAAGCCTGTCAGTGTCATTGATCACACACTTACTTGATGACAAAGACCCTCAAAATACAGCTCCACTTATCAATTTTTTATATGAACTCTCCAGTTCTACGGAGCCTTTTAGCCTCTTTTTAGCTCATTGTTTTGGTTTTTTCGGCACAGTTACTCTATGATTCAGTCTCACAGCTCCCATCAACTCTGTTTCCAGGAGCATCAGGCAGCAAACAAGCTCTGATAAACCCACCGTACACTTCCTGCTCAGCACCAAACGGCAGACAGACAAAGTTACCAACTAGCTGGTGAAGAAAGTGGAACATGTAGCAGCTTCAGAGTCAGATATTTTTCTCAAGAGGCCAAAGCAGAGCTAAAAGAACGTAGAAAACCTTTCTAACACGTGGTTAACGTTGTGAAGTGGTTGCAGTTTAGTTAGGTTTAGGCACCAAAACTACTTGGTTACGTTTAGGAAAAGATCATGTTTTGGGGTAAAATAATAAGTCAACGTTAAGTTAGGGTTAAGGTCAGGGTTAGTCTGGTTTTTGATCAAGTCATCTTCCCAGACCTCCTCGCTACACTGACTTTGTCGCCCTTTATACTACGTCACCTGACTTCATAAAGGCTTTCTCGAAGGCAGAAAGCCTTGAAAGCAAACTTCTCCCATGTGCAAAATGAGAGTGAATACTGGACTTTCATTCATGAGCAGGACAGAAACTCCAAATGAATCCTAATGTTTCTGTTTCTGTGTAAATAAACAGCTGTTTGCTAACACGTCCACCATAACAACTTCATAAAGCTTTGATATGTCAGAGGCCAAAAAACAATTAATGCAGCTTGAACAGCTTCTCTGACAGCTGTGTTGTTTTCCCGCAGATGTTTGTGCGTCTGTTTGTGGACGAGAACTTGGATCGGATGGTGCCCATCTCTAAACAGCCCAAGGAGAAGATCCAGGCCATCATCGAGTCCTGCAGCAGACAGTTCCCAGAGTTCCAGGAACGCGCCCGCAAGCGCATCCGCACCTACCTCAAATCCTGCCGACGCATGAAGAAGAACGGCATGGAGGTACTGTACCTGCTGGTTTGTCTGTTTCAGGGTTCGTACAAAGTCTTGAAAGTTTGGAAAATGCTTAATTTTAACCGTTATGTTTTCAAGGTTGGGAATATGCTTAAATTCGAATATACTCCTTAAAAAATGCTAAATTTTCCGTCGTCATATTTGTTTGTTGTCTCCTGGCATTTATAATAACTAATTAGATGTGATGATAAAGGCGTCGAGAGTCTGGAAAGTTTTGGTTTAGGTACCTTGAAAGTGCTTGAATTTAACTTAAAAAGCTGTACGAACCCTGTGTTTATTCATTTGTCTGTTAACAGGTTGTTTTAACAGATATCTCAGTATGTTCTGTTCTAAGGCTGGCTCATATGGGGTCAACATTTCTGCTATATAGCTAGGGGCCAGACCCAGACGTGCTTTAAAAGTGATCAGTAAAATCTTAAAATCAATTCTAAATCTAACAGGGAGCCAATGTAGAGAAGCCAGGACTGTTAAAACCAGTAAGAAGTGGAGCTGCTGCGTTCTGAACCGGTTGGAGGCGAGAGAGTCATCTGTATCTTAAGTGTGACTCAAAATCACTTTTTCACATATTCTGGATTTTTCTAGTTTTTATTTGCTTGGTTGGAACAAATTATGTGACCAACAAAATCAAAGGGAGTAAATGGTCTATAGTGTGGGTCTGTGGTTCAGCCAACAATCTTAACAGTTTCTATACAATGGGTTGTTTGACCCAGGGAGTCTGGTTGATCAGCAGCCTTGTTCAAAGCCAACTATTCCCATAATGCACTGCTGGCCTTGCTTCTTTTGTCAGTCACTCAACTTCCGTGGGAGCCAGAGAGCCTGAAGACGACCTCTCATGTTTATTCTTACAGTGTGTTCGAACAGAAACCTCTCAGTTAGTACATGTGCTGTAGTCAGGAAAATGTTCTCTACTGTTGTTTATTCTTAAAGTGCCTCACCGTGAATCACAGGAATTCAGATGATTTTAAAAGACTGAAAAATGTCTTGTTTCACACGTTCCTGTAAAGACACACTGCTTTTTGTACTGTATATTTACATTATAAAAGATTTCTGTCATCACAAAGTAGTGGCCAAAATCTATTTTTAATCTGTCTTTCATTACATGATTGGTTATTCCTTTCAGTATTTATTGGCCTCATTTTGCACAGTTGAGTCTCCTATTTTCCAAGGATTTAAATACTCTCCAAAAATAATCGTCATTGTCTTCAACTATCTGCATTATGTTCAGACGCAGATGCAGAATAAAAGGTTCTTAATATTGATTTTATTAAAAAAACATTTAGTTTAGCCTTGTGTTTGCTCCGAGTGCTCTCCAGTTGTTGTTTTCAGCCTCTAGAAGTCACAATAATGTAATATATTTATATATTTATAATGATATTTATAATGATATATATTTGTCTTGTCTATTGTTTAAATTTAATTGGCTTTATTGGCCTGACGTCACATATAAACAATAAAATATAAATAGTAAATAATAAAATGAAATAAAACAACATTGAAACATGTCTTGCTTTGTGACGTGCAGTAACATTTTCTCCTGTCGTAGTGTTATCAAACAGAAAAGGCTGCAGCTTTCTCTGCAGCATGGGCAACCAGCAACAAACCATTATCATCTTTGTGAGAAGATGATAAAATGTGGCTGTAAATGGGTTGTAACTATAGAAACAACACGCTCTGGTCCATTTATTTCAGCTGACAGATGTAACAGAATATCTTAATATAAGAGCTAATAAAGACGACTCTGCTGCATTTCTTCATGTGAATCTATTTGGTTCGTTTCAGGTCAGACACACATCAAGTGACAAACTGACTCAAATTGACAGACGTGTACTGTTAATATGTTTACACTTGATTACACGACATCAGCAGGGTGTGTGCAGTGACGCAGATCATTAATACACTGCAATCTTTACTGGTCATTAAAAAATAATGAAAGGCTTTAACAAAGATCATGCTGTCAGATGTGAGATGCTGAGTATCTAAATAATCCGACATACTTTACGTAGAGGTCAAAGTTTGTGCCTCCTCTTCATCTTGGAGCAGGAAACGTAAAGAGACGTGCTCAGGAGAGGTGCATGATGGGAACATGAGTTATGTTGACCAGTGACTTCTGCTGGGACTCAGCACACAGTATTAATATCATGAGCAACAGGCGGCTTCACGCTGACTGTAAAGATGAGCCCGTCACTGAAATGTCTCTGCTGCCCCCCAGTGGTGAAGCACGACGCTACACTTTGTGTTAATGCAGTGTAGTCATCAGGAAGGTGTTCTTCACTCAAAAGGCCCGATGTGCCTTCAAATACAATTTGCATCAGTCTCCATAATCATAGTAAAGGATGTCCTCTGGGATGTTATAGTTTTTATACATTGGATACTAAAGCATGTGTACTGGTACTAACTGAGAAGTATTTGTCAATCTAGTATGCACATAAGAGTTAAAAATAGAAGAAGTCATTAGCTCTCTTATTACCTCCAGACTTTGCACAGAGTCCGTGAAGCTGAACAGGAATGATCATTTCAGATGGCGGCCTTCCTCTCCGGCTCACAAAGAAGACAGATGTTTCTTCACTTCTTTTCTTCTTCATGTATTTTTCTTCCTACACACAAACAAAATGTGGATATTCATCAGTCGTAAAATCTAGTGAGTTAACAGATGAGGGTGTTGGTGTGCTGGTTTATGAGTCTCGCACTGTTCAGCAAATAATCACACTCGCTCCAGTCTTAATATAATCAATAGTTTAATTCTGGTTCTGTTGTCTGCAGACCCGTCCTACTCCGCCTCACCTCACCTCAGCCATGGCTGAGAACATCCTGGCGGCCGCCTGCGAGAACGAATCACGCAACGCCGCAAAGAGGATGCGCCTCGAAGCCTATCACGTAAGTGTGTGTGTGTGTGTGTGTGTGTGTGTGTGTAGCCTGATTCATATGTGATGTTTTGTATTTGACTAATTCATGTACATAAAAGCTCAGCAGGCTGGCCTTGTGTCTGATAGTTTCTGAGCTGTTGATTTAAGAATCAAAGAAAGAAACATCTGTCTTGTTACCTGAGTTGTAGTTCTACAAACCATCAGTGGGTGAAGCCAAAGAACTACAGTTAATCTGACTACATGAGCGTTGTTAGTTTGAAGCTCAGTGACAAACAGAGGACATACTATGTTATTAAAGTGTAACTCCACCCTCAGATTCAGCTAGAACCCTCTCACTCTCTCTCCCAGCATATATGAAAAATGCAACGAGTGAGGGAACAACACCTGTAGGAGGCGTGGCCTCGTGGCTACGTAGTGTGTGGGTCACTGATTAGAGTCTTTTCTTATATAAATTTCATGACGTAGACAGGTCCCAACTGGTTGACTCTGTCAGCATTGACCTTGCAAAGTTCAGGGCTGATTTAAAACAGTAGATGGCGTGTTGAGACATTTTCAACCCATTAAACTGATGTGTTTCATCACAGTCATATAATTTAGTTTACAGCTCAAAAAACACGTTTAAGTGTGCAGCACCTCTTTAAGATATTATACCACAGAAAAAAATAACAGTTTCTGATTGGCAGGCGGGTGAACATTATATATGTGGACACATACAGTTTGACTGCAGTTTTTAAATCTTCCCATCCTAATAATTGATAGGAAAGTGGATTTAGGACATTATGAGCTACCAGGTTAGCTTTCTTTAGGGCACAAAACAGAAAGAAGGTGAGTAAACAGCTAAATTACACTGATTCTGTTGACAGCAAATGTTAAAAGTAATGAAAATATGGTGGAAAACATTATATTGTATATTATTATTATGCTGCCTTCTTGGCCAGGTCTCTCTTTGATTTAATCTTACTGAGACCTTTACCTTGTAAAATAAAGGAAAAGAAACATAAAGAATCTTTTAAATGATGAATCAGAGACTCTTTCTAGGAAATTCTGAAGAAAATCAGCAATAATCTTCTAAAATTGTTTTATTTTGACTGTAATAGAAGGTTGTAACCCTGGCTTCTTAATACCAGTTGTGTGTTTGTGTCCCAGGATGAGCAGATCTGTCTGGACAAGCCGTCCAGCGGTGGGGGGGGTCTGAGGGAGCCAGCTTCCCTCGCTCACTCCGCCTACTCCCTGGCTGCATCAGCCTTCTCCTCCCAGGACACCCAGCTCTACATCAACGGAGCCGGCCTCAGCTACGGTTACCGTGGATACCCGGGCCTGGGCGCTGCCATGCAACACCCCGTTTCCCTGACGACCGGCGCTGCTGCTCAGAGCAACGGTGAGGATGGGAGGGGGGGTCTTCATGGAGATAGAGGCGAGATGGACAAGACAAAAATAGTGATGAGGAAGAGTGAATAAAAGAGGGAGCAGGCAAGTAAGGAGGGAGAGAGAGAAGAGATGTGAGAGGGATGAAAAGAAACAGCATGAGCCGGTAATTTAGGATGAATGAGGAGGAGATGAGGAAGAAGAGAGAGCAGTGAAAGGAGATGGAGCAGCAGATGGGAGCCTCGCTTAAATATGGAGTCGTAGGTTCAAACTAATTTCTGTAACTGTTTCAAGACGAAGTCATAGTTCTGATAACAAGTCGATTGTGTGAGTGTGGAGCAGGACGATCAATCAAAACAGCTAATTGATCCTGGACAGAACAAGGTTTAATAAATGTCACAGATAACTTCCATATAATCACAGAGTAAAACTGCATCTTGTTCAACTGCAGATCTGTGATTTCATTATAGTTCATACTGTAAATCTTTATCCTAAATTACATTCTAGCATCATTATATCTCATTGTTGGTACTTTCAGTCTGTTCCTGCTACTTAAAGAGTTTTAAAATCTTGTTGAAATAAATTCTAAGTTTAAAGAGTAACTTAACACCAGGCTGCAGAGCGGTGTTTCACTGTCCCCTCTGGTTGAAGGTCTGTTTCACCTCTGATCACACCCAGTATCACTGATGGGTGTGGTCCAAAATGTGCCTTGTTGCACCTGTAACCACACCTGACAGTCTGGAGTACACCTGTACATCACTGCAGCAAGGTGAAAAGCTTGAGGTCAGCAAAAACAAGATTTTCAGGGGGTGTAAGTTAAATTAAAGTCCCCACTGTGTTTACATTCTTTAATTCATGTTGTGACCCTCCGTGGGAAGGTCCACCTTGTCTAATTACTGAATAGGAGAGTACTGCTGTGCAACCGTGTTTCCTTTCTTTCATTAACGGTGACAGAGAGCACCGATCTGGGGGAGCAGCAGGTTTGCAGTGGAAATTTGTTAGATGTGTGTTAACTGAAAAGCAGCAGATAACTGAGTCTTTCTTCAACTTCCTGAGGCCCCAAGCGTGATTTACACAAGTACATGAACGCAAATGACAATGATGGCGCAACCCCAGTGATCGTACTCGACAAACCTCAGTCCTCAAGGGGGCGATATCACAGTGTTTCCATGACCCCAGTCTATATGTCAATTGCATTCCTGTCTGAATACATGTGTCATAAATATGCTGATGCATACGGACATGTTCAGCTAGAGCTTTGTCAAACTGGTCATCCGTGGTTGTTTTGAGCAGAAGTGAACATAAACAGAAGGGATCCGTTTTCTCTTCTTGTTTCATGCTATAGCGCCCCCTAGCTGCAACACTCACACACAGGTGACACACTCCAGAACTCAACAATGCATGGAATCGATCTTGCGTAGCTCGAAGTGTTCGCATACTTGCGTGGTCCATGTCTTCATCACAAACTTGTAGGAGAAAAACACACAAGCTGACCAATCACAGGTCTTGTGGTCTCCCATGTGATGTCCCTGTCACCACTGTAACCCCGACATGTAGTTGCATTTCTGGGGAGGCGCATGTCAGCTACAGCTTCTACATGCGTAGGCTCCAAAGCTTTGCTATAACCCCTAAACACACAACTATAAATAAGTGTTTTAGCTCACTCTTAGCAAAAACTGTTAAGTTGCTGCATGAAGCTTACAAGGTGCATTTCTCTTGTTACCTGAGAACTGGACAAGGTTCAGTGGTAACAACAGGTGATAAAATGTTAAATACAACGTGTAATGTATAAAGTTGAGAAGAACTGAAGTACACATTAGGAAATAGATGTCATAACGATATTCTGGCAGTCTTCTGTCATTTTGAACTGACTGATCTTTCTCTCTCTCACCCTCCTCTCCTTCTCTTCCTTTCACCTTTTATTTATGTTCTTTCCTTTCTCTCCTCCACACCTGGGACTTCTTCCCTCCGTCCTTTTTTTCATCAATCTATCTCTCTCCACTGTTTCTCCCCCCTCTCCACCCATCTTCAGGCCCCACAGACCTCAGCATGAAATCTCTCTCCGCTGCCAACATCGGTAACTCCTCTTCTGCCTCCGCCAACAACAGCCTGGGTGGGCGGGGCAGCGGGGGTGCAGGAGGGGGCGGGGCGTCGACACAGCTCAGCCAACCAGAGATCACGGCTGTGCGTCAGCTGATCGCCGGCTACCGGGAGTCGGCCGCCTTCCTGCTCCGCTCGGCAGACGAGTTGGAGAACCTCATCCTGCAGCAGAACTGATTTGGGGGAAATGTGGGAGAACACACACACAAACACACACACACACACACACACACACACACACACACACACACACACTTCCTGTTATGTTTGTTTTGTGTCCGTCTGCGTCCCCCGTCTCTCCTTATCGATGCTGAACACCAGACCTCCTCTTGTTTTTGCTCGTCCCTCCTTAAAATCTGGGTTTGTTGGTTTCTCCTCGTCTGCCTTCTCTTTGGAAACTGTGGCCACTTTTGGTTTTTCGAGGAAAAAGTGGGAAACTGGGACAGCGGGAGAGGGAGACCAGTCTCCACCCCACCATCCCCAAAACAATCCCCCACAACCTCAATCCATAGATTCTGCCTGAGGAGGGAACAAAAAATGTTTTGAAAAAGGAGCAGAGCATATGGACTCTGGAGGAATCTCTTCCTCCTCTCTGGAAGCACCTCACAATCAGCACTACACTCTGAGAGAAGGAGTGTGGAGGAGAGGAAGAGAGGAGGAGGAGGAGCGCAGGAGGAGCCTGGAAGAAGAGTGAAGAAGACTGCAAAGTTGTTGATTCTGCTGCTGTGGTTTCAGAAAAAAACAAAGACCTTGTAGATGGAAAAGTGAAGTTTTTGAGTTTCCCTGTGGAGCTCCAACACAGGGAGTTTTGATTGACAGATGCCCCGGCCGACGCCGTCTTACGATCATAACAATTTAAAATATAATAAATAATGACTCCCTGAATTAGTACTACTGAAGCAGTTTGTTAAAGGGTAGTTCTGGTGTTTTCAAACCTGGGCCTTATTTTTACATATTTTGGGGTCTAAATGACTAATAGTTACCAAAAGTTTTGGAATTGGTCCAGTAGATCACCTCAGCCCGCAGCCGCGAACAGGCTGCAACATAATCCTTATGGGCAACTGCGTCCGCAAGTGCGTCCACTAAAAGTGCTTGTTTTTAGCACTGACTCTGGCTCAGACTGTTATTCTAAGTGTCTGACAACATTATGGACATTAAGGAACCATACAGAGTTAAAGAGTAAGATACTTTTTGTTTAACCAGAAACAGAAAGTCTCACTCTGAAATCTCGCCAGAGGTTGAGTTGTTGTTGCAGGAAGGACCAACTGGACCAACTCCAAAACTTTTTGTACCTATTAATCATTTAGACCCCAAAATGTGTAAAAATAGAGCCCAGGTTTATCCTTTAAATGACGAGTGCTTCTGATTTGATTGAAGATTTAATTTGTTCTTTTTTTGGGGGAGTCCAGTGAACATTTTTTGTGTTTTGTTTTTTTATTCTTCCCAAGTGACTGAAAGAAAGAGAAGCGGTTTGACTTATCTTAAAAGATAGCACTAAATACGGAAAAGACGTTTGAGTCCGGAGGGGCTGAAGGACGGAAACTGGAAAAGAAAAGAGGAAAAAATGAGTTGTTTGGTTTAAAAAAAAAAAAAAAAAACGAGGAGAGAAACTTTTTTTGTGCTCGCTTGTATATAAGCTCTCTGTGTCCTATAGCACTTTCCCCTCAGCTGAAACCTCACCCTGAACCCCCCCATCCTCCTCACCCCTTTTACCCAGGGAGCAACTTGCTACTTATGCATCCAAGACGCCATGTTGACCACCAGGAAATACCTCAGACCAGACCTGCCAACTCCATTTTCAGTTCCTCACACACACACACACACACACACACACACACTCTGCAAGTGAATGGTAACATTCCCACCAGAAGCCAGTTTACTTCTACTTTACCACCTGATGTCTTCAAGGTTTATATATTTTTTGGGGGGGGGGGGAATCAAAACTATATTGCGCAAAAGACCTGTAAAGTCGAAACGATGAAGCATTTCAAGAAACTGATGTTGTAAACTTTTCAGACACTGAAATCTTTAAACTTTTCTTTCATCTGAGCGGGTTCATTCGTGTGCTGCTGTATATATAATCAGTTCATCTTGAAAACTTGAGAAGAATCAAGAGTTTGAAGGTGACCGGAGTGTGTTTCTCTGGGAGGTGACTTTCTGTGTGTGCGGAGGGGGGAGGGGTTTTATTAAAAGAATGGGGGGGTTAAATGTTGATTACTGGCGGCAGTTTTACCTCCCGCTTCTACTTTTTACAAATGTAGATGTGATGCCAACGAAACCTCAGCATCGTTCTGTTTAACACCCCTCCCCTCCCTTCCCTCCCCTCCCTCTCTTCTTCTTCTTCTTCTCTCCATTGGACCTACTCTTCACCTCTTCTTCGTGGACCTAAACATCCTCCTCTTCCTCCTCCCCTCCCTGGTCCAGTCCAGGTTTCAGAGGAAGAGGAGGACTGCTCTGTCTTACTGTGTTTGTCTGTTAAACTCTGAGATGGCCATTACTATTGTTATTATTGTTATTGTTATTGTTATTATTATTATTATTATTATTACTATGATTATAATGATGAACTTTCATGTTGCTGCTGCTATATAAAAACCGGACCTTCTGCCATAGACCTGAAACCTCAACAAAGCCGGGCGTTAGCTAGCCGCAGTGCCCCGTGAAAACCCGACCGACCAACCGACCGACCGACCGACCTCCTGCGACCTCGACTGCAACTCGACCACAGCAGAGCAAAAACACAAAGACTCACAGAAAAAACACTCACAATGTCTCTTCTCTCTCTGACTGGTCGGTTGGTTTCTTTGTTTTAGCTTCATAGGGCTTGATTCATGTTGTGTTTTGTGACTTTCTAACTGTGAATTCTTTCGACCTCGTTTCTTTTCGTTTCTTCCCATATTTTCATCCTCGGGAGGGCGCAGGGAGGGATGCCACCATGGTACTCTATATCAGGCCAACAAGTACACACTTCAACCACTCAAGGGGGCAAAACAGTCCAGTGTGAAACTATTTGTTTCATAATGGAATATTTTTTTGGTTAATTTAATCCAAAGGGAAAGAAAAGAGATGGCACTAAATTATAACTTTAAGAGACAAAGTAAATCCTTCACCTTAATATTTTTGCTTTCAGCCATGTTGATGTTGACAACACATGACGGTAGTTTTTGTTGTCTTGCCCCGCGAGTGAAAACTTGAAATAGTTTATTTTTTGGATACCTGTTGTCCTGTCCAGAGTGAAGCTGCAGTTAAAGAAAAAGTTTGACATTTTGGGGAAAATGCACTTATTTGCGTTCTTGCTGAGAGTTAGATGAGAAGATTGATTGATTGACCACTTTCAAATGTCTGTACAGTAAATATAAAGCTGGAGCTAGCAGCTGGTTAGCTTAGCTTAGCACAAAGACTGGAAACAGCTAGCCTGGCTCTATCACCAGAGACGGCAGGAAGTTACTGCAACCGGCCAAGAAATAGTTTTACACTTTGGTTTTTGACAGGCAGATTTTTTTCTACCTATGAACAGAGCCAGGCTAGCTGTTTCCCCCCGTTTCCCCTTTATGCTGAGCTAAGCTAACCGTCTCCTGGCTCCAGCTTCATATTTAGCGTACAGACATGAGAGCGGTATCGACCTTCTCACCTAACTCTCTGCAAGAAAACAAGGATAAGAAGCAACTTTTTATTAACACTACTTAGTTTTGTCTCTTGGTACAGTTGCTAAAAAATGTTTAAAAAAAAGCCAAGTTGTCTGGTTGGAGCTGCAGGGATTAGTTTGTTAAAATGCTTTTGAACCACATGATGCATCTCCTGGTTTATGCATTTCACTCAGCTGTAGTCCAGAAAAGGTTAGAAAATGAACAAAAAGACAAACGTGACTCATTACATCCTCCCGAGGCGTTGCTCTGTGTGTACTGTGCTTCTACTGTGGTTTCTACTCAGTTCGACTGTCGTGTCACCGTGATTTGCTCCCTTTTTGCACACTGAGCGAAGCAACAGTCATCTGTGATTTAAAGGGGGGGGGGCTCTCTGTGTGTGTATGCATGTTTCCCAGGACACCCCCCCTCCTCCCCAACTTGCACTGCTGGTGGTGTGTTTTTTTTTTTGCAATGCAGTTGATAATCATAGCATCCACTGGTCTTTAGACGGTTTGTGTTGGTGACAGGCTGGATGACGAGCGCTGTCGGGCTGCAGAGCCTCCATCCAAACTTTCACTGATTTACATTGGAGTGCAATGTCAGAACCACAGCATCAAGTTCCAATTAGTTTGAAATGTTGAAAATGTAAATTATTTAATTTATGGCAGATTAGATGTAGAATTATAAAAGTTTGTTTTTTTTGTTTTGTTCTTTTTCACAAAACGGGAAGCTCTGTTTAAAGTGTACCGATCACTGAAGGACACGAGAGAAATATGCAAAAAAAAAAAAAAAGACGCAACTAGAAGAGAGGGAGGGGAGGATGATGTCATAAGAGTGAGACATGTCGGGGGGGGTGTAACCTTTATTAAATGCTGGTCGTGGTGTTTTCACTACGATTGAATTTAGTTTATTTACCTAAAAGTTTAAAAGATTTGATTCATCAGCCCTTTTTGAAATGGAGGAAAATCTCACAAATGTCTTTAAACCTTGTGAGATCCACTGAGGTACAATCAAATGTTCCTCCAATTTCTCCCTAATTTAGTGTCTTTATTAATGTTTCCTTTAAATACTGGAGGGCAGATTAAACTTTACCGCCTTCATTAACCCCAACATGAGACTCTGTTAGTGACACCAGTGTCCCGTCCTTCTGTCCTCCTGTTTGATCCTCACTGTGCTCTCAGATACTGCCGCTTGGTTTTCAGTGTCGGGGAGATTCGGCACCTTCGGGACACCTGGATTGGTCCAGACGTGCTCAATCGATCTCAGAAAGAACTTTTTAAGATTAAGTTTGGTTGATCCACACTCTGCTCTGTCTGCGGGACCTTGAGTCACACACAGTAAACACCCAGTTAATGAGGACAGATCAGTGTATCGTTCTGCTGATGTTTTTGTTCCTCTTCATTTGCGTTTTAAACCGTTAAGATGGAGGACCACAGCCGCACAAAAACGCTCCGTAAAACCTTCTGTGATATGAGTCTGTTTAAATTTACTCCTCTTATGAAGGCAGTAATGTGTCCCAACCAGTAAATTAAGTGTGGTGGGTTGGGAAACACTCACATATCTGGTTTTAAAATGTTAAATTAAAACTTAAGTCTGGCATTAGTAGAAGCTGTACGAGCCTCCAAAAACTCTGCCAGCAGTTTGTGTCTGTTGCAGCAGGCGATGTGATCTGGTCCCTCGGATCAAAGCAGGATCCAGTGGTTTTTTTAGTTTCAATCCCAACATCCTGACTCAGATGCATTCAGACGGGGTGGACGTTCATTTTACCTCTTGACTGTCCAACATCGCTGCTGCTGCTGCTGCCATTCTGAAAACCTCGAACCTCCAAAATGTGTGTTGTTTTTTTTAAGAAATGAAGGAAATCCTTCCATCAGATCAACAACCACACAGTTTGTAACGAGTTTGAAAGGAACAGTGCCACAGCTGGAGTTGAGATCTTAATGCAACAGCAACATTTAACACAACTCAACCCCCTGAAGTCTCAGAAAGTCAAGAGTCTTTATTATTCCTGGACTGTGTTTCTTAAACTGCAGCTTGGAGCCTAAAGGAGCTGTTGAATTTCCTCACACTTGTTCCACTAATGAGGTTTGATGAGAGCAGTTTTATTCACTTTGGTTCCCCCAGGCTTGAAAAATAAGAGTGAAGAAGCCTCTGTATTGCAGTTCATCCTCCTCCTCCTCCTCCTCTGGGTTTGAGTCTTGATACTGTCAGCTAAAAACTGCTTCTTTGAAATGGCATCTGGGATTTTATTTTTATTTGTTCTAGGAATAAGTCATTTTACCAAACACAACTGAACCACTGAGATCGTCCTAAAAGTACAAAAGGAAACAAAACAAAAGTGCCCGAGTTTAATTCTTGGTCAGGCTGTAGCAAACACTGAGTATTTGATGGAGTATGTGATAAGTATGAGTATGTGATAATCAAGAAGTCTGCCAGAAGAGCCAGGTGGGTGGGTCGGTGTGGCATTTGGGATTTTTATCTCATTGGTTCCTGTGTGTCAAAGTTCTCCGTCAACCTCAGAAAAGACGCTCTCTTAAGGTTTTCTACGAGTGTTTGTGAGCCCAGGTCAGTTTATTCAAAGCCAGACAGCCGCAGAACAGCACCACAAAGAAGAAGAAGAAAAAAAAAATAGGCAAATGACAATCTTTAGAAAGGTGTAATTTGCTCACTGTTTGATTTCCATTCCTTCTGTCTGTCAGTGGGACAGACTGGGAGAATAATCTGAGTGTTTGAGCCGTAATCAGAGGGTTCGTACTCCAAAACTCCTCCTGTTGTTGTTGTTAACGTCTCCGCTGGCTGAGCAACACGTTTCTATCTGATTTCTAATTTTTTAGTATTACATGATTATTATTATTATTATTATTATCAATGTTCTGATTCTTTCTTAATATTATTATTTTATAGACATATTTTGTAGTGCAAGTAAAGTGGTCTTTTTTTTGGGGGGGGGGAGATATTTTGTACAATATTCCAACAGCTTCACTCTGTATGCCTATACTGCACATTCCAAACATGGATGTTAATGAACACAGGGGCCTGACCGGCATCGCGAGGAACTTTTATCACTTCATCGACAACTTGGTGTTAAAAATCAAGTCTTATTCTGCTAGAAAATCAAACAGGTTTTAGTAGATAGAGGAATTCAAGCCTCATGTTGACCTTTACTGTCCAATAACTGCACTCCTCAGTGAGAGTAATCCCTTATGATTTATATATACACAAGACATGTTTTCTAAAGTGTTTCCTCTTGAAAACCTCTTTTTAAAGGTTATGTTTACACACCATAAAAACGACGTGGTTGCAAGATTAAGATCCGGCTCTGATCTACCGTAAAAAAGGACAAAATCTTTTGAGGCTCTGAGAAAAGGTCACAGCGTCTTCCTGACCTCTCAGACTGCACTATAGACGGCTGCTACAGCTGAATAAAAGAGCAGCTGAGAACAGAGCACATGTAACCTTTCTTACTAAAGCACTAAATTAAAGGTCCAGGTTGTAAAAAATGGCCTGACTACCTTATCAGCTGTGATATATAGCTTCTAGCTTCTTGTAAGTCCTATAAATGGGCTTGTTTTTCCAAGTGGAGAGCCGTGAAATGAAGTTGCTTTTACTCAAAATGACGTCCACAAGGCAAAAATCACAAACTTTCTGTAGATCTTTGACCACAGACAAGTTTCTTTTGTTAGAGATTTAAAGGCTGCCTAGGAAGAAAAATGTTTTACACAATTCTAGGAAGCCAATCTGTTTGTTAAAAGAGAGTAACATCAATCACAAACTACTGTGAGCAGGGCTGTAACCCCACCCCCCATTCAAGAAACGAATGACTAGACTATACAAAATCTTAATTATTTTTAACATTATATTTATTAATTTAACTGTTTTGTTTTATTTTCTTAAATGTCTTCTCCCTACATGATTCTTTACATTTCCTGAAATATAATTTTGGTTTGAAAAAAAGACCTAATCCCTTGATCTTAATTTAATTTAACTTTTTGCACATTTAAAGATTTAAAGAAAATTAGAATCAGACCTTGAAAAAAAAAAATAATAATAATAATATATATATATATATATATATATATATATATATATAATTTATGCACATTTTAAGAACCTCCTCAGGTCATTGAAGGGATAGACATTTTAGGAAATATGCCGAGAGTTAGATGAGAAGATTGATACCACTCTCATGTCTGTATGTTAAGCTACAGCCAGCAGCCAGTTAGCTTAGCTTAGCATAGCATAAAAAAGCTAACTGATTAACACATTATTTCTTGTTATTTTAATCTGTACAAAAACCAAAGTGTTTCTTGACTGGGAGCAGTTGTCAGGCAACCGGCGGAGGGAAACCACTGCTCCTGGCCAAGAAATAGTCCAGCGCACAACCCCCCATAAAACAGCGAACTGGTGTTTTTACACTTCAGTTTTTTTCAAACAAGATATATCAGCAAGCTTTAGAGGTGTTTGTAGGTGGATTTTGTGACCTTTGGACAGAGTCATGCTAGCTGTTTCCCTCTGTTTCCAGTCTTTAAGCTAAGCTAAGCTAACTGGCTGCTGGCTGTAACTACATATGTACCAGAGTGATATTGATCTTCTCATATGCATATCACTACTCCTTTAAAACCCCTTCAATTTCCACATATATAACAGAGGATAGGTTTTTTGGTACATGACCTCAGTGTCCTCTATGGTAGCTGCAGCGCTGACTGTGGGAGTACAGGAATTATTCATCATGACGCTGGTGGACAGGCTCATGTTTTTTTCAAATCACATATCGTTGTAGGGCGCGGTTTCAGACTCTGATGCTGCAGAGTTATTAAATCCCTTCAGAAACTGCTCCAGGGTTAGCGTCTAGATCCAAACCTGAAACCACCAGATGAGCTGCGATGCCGGTCGGGTCCCTGCAGATGATCACACACTTCTTGAACCAGTCTGGTCAGATGTATAGCTCAACGCACACATATTTAAAAAAAAAAGAAGAAGAATTAAGGAGAAAACGTAACAGACCTTTTTTTTAATTTTTCTATCAGGGCACGGTGTACAGCTTCTGTCAGAATCAAAAAAATGGCTTCCTGAGCCGTGTTGTTTTTTATTTCTGTTCCTTTTCGGTGGTGCTTTAGATTCCGTCATTTTCTAATTTTCTGCGATATTTGATTGTTTTCTTCTCTCTTTCTGTCTTCACCTGACTTTGTACCGGACTCTTGATTGTCTTGATTTCCTCCGCCGGGGCTTTGTACCTACAGTAATACCAATGTGAAACCTGTATTCTCCTCATGATTTGACTCAGTGGAAGTGTGATGTTTACATGTACAGATTTTTGCGATTCTTTCTGGTTTTGTTTGTTTTTTTTTGTTTTTTTTTCTGTTTTATTTCCTCTCATCTCTCTATCCTTCTCCCTCTCCCACCTCTCTCTCTTTTTCCCCTCATCCCTGTTGTGAGTTAATCTGACTCCTTCCTTACACACTGAAGGGAAATGGGACTGCATCTAAATACAATTATCACCATTTTCACACATAAGCTTATCGCATGAGGGGACGAGTTGACAGTTTCAGTCGGTCACTTTTCTTCACTGGACACCTGCTTTGATTTTTTTGGTTTTTAGCTCTGCATCCTTTTAGAAATGCCTTGTTAGCATTCAGTTAGCATTCACCTTTGATGTGCTAAAGGTGCACCATTGAGGAATGCTAACAGCTAGTTTGTGATTTTCAGTTTTATTTTTGTGCTTGGTGAAGAAACGTCACGCGGCTGAAATTGAAAACGAGGTGTCCCCGGACAAAACCGATTGTTTGGGAGGGGGGGAGTCGAGCTGTGTGTTTGTTTATCTCTGGGGGGGGGCTGACCTTTGACCTCTAGGCTAACTCTACAGCACACAAAATCACAGTGGGGCCACAATGACCCTCCACTGGTGTGACCAGGATCCAGTGGAGATGATTCCTCAGTGAATGATAAGCCATTACAGACCCTGTGTGTCGGGTCTCTTAGTCTATTAGTATATTTAGCAAAACTTTAAACTGCAGATGATAAAACTCAACCTCAGGAAGAAAAAAAAGGACATCACTTTTGTAAAACCACGTCTAACTGAAGGCCCATTTCCCTCTCTCTTTGATACCATATAAATTATATCAAAAATTCTTTTTATATTTATTGTGTTTATTATTATATATAACAGTGGATACCTTTTTTCCAGTACCTGTGGCTAAATATTTTGATTCTTTAGAAAAGTGTTGATAATATATGTGAAGCAACGTAAACGATCGAGGGAAAAAAAAAAGAAGATAAAAAAAGAAATCTAGAGTTATTTTTTTCTGTTTGTTGAGTACGTTGGAGCTGTACGGGCGTGTTTGTTTAGCCTAACAACGAGAACATATCACTCTGGTCCATGACAAAGAAACCAATGATCGAAAAACTGAGCTTTCTTTTGTGTGATGTCACTGCTAAGGCTGAAATGTTTCTGGACTTAAAAAAAATTGTAACCATTTACTTTTGTTTTTTTTGTTTTCTCCCGAGCTGTACGTCACAAAGCTAAATATACTAATAAAACGGTGTGCTATCTATCAAACAGAGCAACATTTTTCTCTTCTTTTATATTCCTCACGGTTGACTAAAGGTGCACTGATGATGTTTGTCTCTTGTGGTTTACTTGAGTATTTTCTTTTACTGTTACTTTCTACATGTACTCCACTAAATTTCAGAGGGAAATATTGCACTTTTCACTACATTTATTACGTCTGATAACCAGTGATTTTCAACTTTTTTGGCTTGTGACCTCACAAACAAGCAGTGTCTATGATTTCTAAGAGACATTTCCCCTCTAAACTTCTCACATGGTTTCATTTAAATAACTGTTTGAAGTCCAAAGAGGTTACATTTATCCAACGTTTCAAAGTCTGAAATGTAAATACAAATTTGTGTATCATTTGGTAACTAACTGTATATAAAGTAGTTAAAACTAGCTAACTGTATGTAAAGTAGTTAAAACTAGCTAACTGTATATAAAGACGTTAAAACTAGCTAGCCTAACTGTATATAAAGAAGTTAAAACTAGCTAGCCTAACTGTATATAAAGAAGTTAAAACTAGCTAACTGTATGTAAAGTAGTTAAAACTAGCTAACTGTAGTAGTTAAAACTAGCTAGCCTAACTGTATATAAAGTAGGTAAAACTAGCTAACTGTATGTAAAGTAGTTAAACCTAGCTAACTGTAGTAGTTAAAACTAGTTAACTGTATATAAAGTAGGTAAAACTTGCTAACTGTATAAATTAGTTAAAACTAGCTAACTGTATGTAGTAGTTAAAACTAGCTAACTGTAAATAGTAGTTAAAACTAGCTAACTGTATGTAAAACTAGTAGTTATAACTAGCTAACTGTAAATAGTAGTTATAACTAGCTAACTGTAAATAGTAGTTAAAACTAGCTAATTGTATGTAGTAGTTATAACTAGCTAACTGTATATAAAGTAGGTAAAACTAGCTCCACCTTGAGCAGCTACAGTAAAATGCTGCTCTAACATTGATGCATCAGTATTAACTATCTAATAATGTCATATATAATAATATATAGTAGTATATTTTGTTGATAATACTTCTGTACTTTTACTTGAGAAGGACTTTGAATGCAGGACTTTTTTCTTAAATGGAGTATTTTTACATTGCTGTATCAGTCTGAATACTTCTTCCATCACTGTCAGAAGGTTCATGCCTTTTTCTTCTTCTTTCAGGAGCAAGAGTTCAAAGCTTTCTCTTTCCTCCTTCCCCTTTTCACTTTTTTTACTGCAGTATTGTATTTATGTAGCCAGAAAATCCTGCTTCGTTTGCCCACTGAGCTTTTACCTTTGTGAACTGAAACTGAACAGTCTGTGATATATGGAGGCTTTCTGTTCATTAGACTTCTCTGGTGTAACTGTAGCTTACAGAGTCAATGTGTACACCGAGAAACTTTAAGATTAGAGCTCAAACTGAAAAGCTTTCATGTTGGATTTGAACCAGTTTAAGTCTTAAAACGTTCCTGCTCTGATCAAAAGGATATAGCTGTGGCTCTCAGTATGTAATCCAGCTACCTCAGGATGGTAAACGCCAACCGTTGGAAGACTTATTTTCTAAAACAGCTGCTCACTGTAGTTTTTTAGCAAACACTACTCAAACAGGAAGAAATGGTGCATTTGTTGGGGACTATTTTCAGCGGTGGATGAATCCACATTTGGTGCTCTAGTGAGTATTTGGGGCAGCAGGACGGTGTGTGTGGGACTGAGTCAGAATAAACTCCAGTGTGTGTGTTCATGGTGATGAAGGAACAACAGTGAGGCTCACTGATGAGTTTTAATAGTTTTTGGAGCAACAGTGGAGCTCTGTGGCTCAGAGGAAGAAGATACATCAGGCTGTGATACACAGTACTTGTTAGTAGATACATTCATTATTGGTTTTGGTCTTTTCATTGGATATTCTACTGCTTTGTTTGTGTATTTTTCTCTGAGGGACTTCACATTTGATCCCTGTTAAAATATTGTCTGCATGCGGCTGTAAATCAATTCAGAGCAACACAGCTGAAAGAAATACTCTACCTCCCCTCCCAGACTGCTGTTTGCAGGTCAGTAACAGCATCAGTTTACAGCAGGGGTGTCCAAGCATGCACCAGGGAGAGCCAACCAAACCAAAGGCTCCACCCACTGATAATCACTCCTTTACAGAGGGGAAGAAGTCATCAGTGAAATCACCTGCAGACTGTTGATTTACAGCATGTGTTCCTTAAATTAACCCCACATTAAGGCTGCCACTGACTAAAACTGTAGTGTTAAATGAATCATTTGAATCTGCACCACCACCTGAAATTCATCAAACTCTAATGTTGATTGATTGATTGATGATGAAGGTGATTCTCGTTGCAGAAACACTTCATGATTCAGAGACTCTTGAGGTTGTAACAACAGCTTTAAGGAGTAAAAAACCCTCACAAGTTACTTCACTATGTGTTGTTGAGTTGTTCACTTTGTGGTGAAGTGCTGCAGTTTATTTGTATCAGGTGTGCTTTTCTGCAGTAATGATGCAGAACTGATGCAGGAATAAAGGCTCAAACGGGAGGAACGCTACAAAGGCTGCAGTCATTAGACTCCACAGTCTATAAATAAAAACCCAGAGGAAGACGAGATTAAAATAAGAGACCTCAGACTTTCTGGTGTCACTTAGTTTTACTGATCCTGATCATACAGACGAATGATTATTGTCATTTTATGCAGATTAATTCCTCGATTAAGTCGATTAAAGTTCCCAGGGCCCAAACTGTTGTCTTCAGTTTGCTTGTTTTGTCCGATTAACAGTCCAAACCCCAAAAATGTTCAATTTACATTCACAGAAAAGCAAAAAAAAAATCATATTTCAGAAGCTGGAACCAGAGAATGTACTTGGAACAAAGGACTAAAAGGATCAATCAATTATCACAATTGTTGCAGATTAATTTTCTGCTGATTGACTAATGGAATCATTGATTAATCATTTCACCTCTACAACAGACAGACCGGTGATTTTCCACGTGATGTTCATGAAGCCAGAATCATTTTTCTTCCATTAAATTGATTTTTTTCTCCCAAAAACGGTTTGTTAAAGTGATCATAAATCAATATGAGGATTTACACGTCAAAGAGTGTTTCCATGATGCGTCAGATAAATATAATAGAACAGGAAAAACCTGACGTACAGCAGGTTGGTGGAAACTTTTGTTTAGCAAACAGACTCAACGTTACGTTTACCAGAATGACCTTCATGGGGAATTACACACACACACACACACACACACACACACACACACACACACACACACACTCATTATTAAACTACTCTCTCTCTCTTTCACACACACGCCCATCAGCAGCCTCCTCCCCTTTCAGTGCGCAGGTGTGTGAGCAGCAGGAGGTGTACGGAGCGCCAAACCCAAACTTTTTACGCCCCGCGCTGCAGCCTCACCTTCACCTGTCTCTTCCCCTGCGCGGATCAACACCTGAGCGTCAACCGCTGCAACTATTCTGCCGTTTGCACCAGACTACAGTGGATTAACGTTTTTTTCTCGGGAGTCATGCTCGCATTCTCGGTTCATCTTGGGTCGAGCCGCCGAGTCCTCGCAGGGAACCGATCCGACTTGGATGCCCTCCATTCCCGTTTCCGCATTCTCGCAGCCGCCGTGCGCACTGCGGGCGTGTAGCTCAGATCCACGATCTCAACAGAAAAAACCGGTTCCTCCGGATAATCTACCCAACTATTGCTGGCGGTGCATTATGCTTCCAGCCAGAGGGAGAGAGGCAAACCGGAGCACCGAACGGCTGGTGACTGTAGGCTGTAAAAGGCCGTTTTCAGCCTGAAGCGCGTCTTATTGATCGGTGTGACGGTAAAACCTGGAATAACCCCGCCGCCGCGCTCCTTCATGTCCCGGGATGGAGAGTTGCTGTCGCTCCTGTATGCCGTGTTTAAGCCGGCTCTGGAACTGCCTTTGGCCCGACTTCCGCTACCCAAACGTCCCCAACAACAACAACCATGTCATCGCCAACCCGGCCGCGCAGGCGGCGGAGATCCGCACCGTGTCCGGCGAAATCCGCGTCCCGTCGCCCAAGAAGCGGCCGGTGCAGCTTTACGCGGCGCTCTTCGACTTCGAGGCCCGCAGCGACGACGAGCTTACGGTGAAGGAGGGGGACAAACTGTCGGTGATCGAGAAGCGGGGGGAGTACGTGCTCGCCAAGAAGCTGACCGGGTCTCTGGAGTCCGGACTGATCCCGGCGAACTACGTGGCTCTGCTGCAGGACGAGTTCGCCAAACACAAGTGAGTGTTCAGAACGCATCCTCTGCTCTCCCTGTTTGTTCCACAGCTCCTCTCTTTATTTCTCCATTAGACAAGCGTCACCTGATCCTTCGGTTGGTGCTGATGCGGGATCTGGTCTTTAATCAGCTGTGAGTTACTTTGGATGTGTCAAAAACAGCTGCGAAATCCCCAAAATGTTGCCTCAAAGTATCCAAAGGGCTGATTTCAGCACACAGAGACAGTTAAAGAGACAGAAGGTTAAATAATTCACAGTATCTGAACAGGATCAGAAATCCGGTTTGTTTGGATCTGGAGGTTTGATCCTGGAGAATCATTAAAGATCATTCTGAAAACTGAGACGTCCTGGAAATAAAAGCAGCCAGCTGACTGAGGTCTGACCTGTCAGACATTATTGTGTTGATATCTAAGACGCCACTGAAACTACCACAGAGGCTAAATGTAATCTGATGTTACCAAAAAGTCTTGTGGTTGAAACGATGTAATCTGACTTATTTCTCCAGCTGAAGCCTGATTTTCTTTTCATTATTGGAGCTGAAATGATTAGTCAGTTAATAAGTTAACCAATCGACAGATGATTAGCTACTGTTTTTATAATTGATCAGTTGTCATTTTTTGAACTCCAACTCTCTAATGTGATTGGCTGACTTCTCATTTACTGTTTTTATCTAATTTCCAATGTAATATTGAGTTTTGTAGCAAAGTCGACACAATTAGTCGAGTAAATGATCGATAGAAAATTCATCTTTAACTATTTTGGGGATCCAATTAATAATTGAAGTAAAAATGGCAAAAACTCACTGGTTCCACCATCTTAAATGTGAATATTTGTAGTTTTCTTTGTCTTTTTATGATGTTAAACTAAATATGTTTAAGTTTTGGACTGTTGGTTGGACAAAACAATCAATTTCAATGCGTCACCTTGAGTTTAAAACAATTAGGGCTGCAGCTAACGAGTATTTTCATTATCAATTCTTTTCTTGATTAATGGTTTGGTCCAAAATAAGTCTGAAAAAATACCCATCAGAATTTCCCAGAGCCCAACTTCACATATTCAAACAGCTTGTTTTGTGTGAACAAGAGTCAGAAACCCAAAGATTTTCAATTTACTGTCACAGACCTGAAACGATTAATCGATCACTCTGGAACTATTTTGGTAATTGATTAATCATTTAAGTCAAGAGCAACCAAGAGCTCCCTGGCTCCACCTTCTCAAATGAATATTTTTCTTTTTCTTAGTCTAATCACAGCCATAAAAACTAAAAACTGAACTCGGAGGCTCCTGTTTTTAAAGCAAAGTTAACACAGATCTTTGGCCCTCTGCAGCTGAATGTGGCCGAGAGGCTGCTGCAGCTGCAGGTCCTCCATTATTCATCCAGGCTGCAGGGAATCATCATGTTTCAGCCGAGCTCGCTCGCCCTGAGCTTTTACTTCACTGTCTGTGTTCATGTTGCTGACCCGACACTGACTCCACACTGTCCTACTGTCCTCAAACACACCACTGAAACTGAACACTGCATGATGTTTGTCTCTGATATCAGAAATAACATCACTGATTCTCTTCAGTAAGCTTTATTGGCATGAATGTAACAAGACAATATTGCCAAAGCGTCAGGTAATAATGACTTTTAAAAAGCAAAAGGTACAATTCATAAAATCAACATATATACACGTGTGTGTGTGTGTGTGTGTGTGTGTGTGTGTGTGTTTATGAAAGACTGTGGAAGTGTGTGTTGAAGTCTATTATAGGTATAAACCTACCAAACAGATAAAAATGACCAGTTGTTCTCACTGTGCTCTCTGCTGTTTATCATCTCCTGCAGCGATACGCTCAGTTTCCAGGTTCACCTCATATACTGAGAGTAATGTCTTGTCCGTCTCATTTATATTAATAAGAGAAGACTAAATATTAGAAGCACCTCTTAGTATAACGCAATAAAAGTCAACAGCACCACAAGCTGCAGCCTCCAAACTGAACAGTTGAATCAACACCTTGTAACAAAAACTGAACAACTTGCTTAGTTTCACTGAGTTCCTGGATGCTTATGGGATCATGTTTATGTTATTTGATCCCAACACACTCAACAATTGAGCCAAGATAGCCTAATATTGCTGTTTGACATAACTTCAGACACCAAATACATAAAAAAGATCTGTCCTGAGGCATTTATTACTTTCTGACTCTGGGAAAAACAGTACAATTCCCCAAAACTCCTGAACTCTCTCTTTAACCAAATCACACACATTTTGACTTTTCTATGTGATCTCCTTTTGATAACTAATGGAATAGTTAGGCCCGCCTCCCACTTTGAAAACCTCTGTATTAGCCTGCATTAGTTTTAGGTGAACCTAATAAACTGGTTTATCTTCACTGTTACATTTTATCAGATAAGTTCTTACTGTTTTTCGGTATCTGTGGTCTCTAACAGGGAAAGTGAAAGTAAAATAAATGTCCTGGTCTCTGGCGTGTTCTGGACAGGAAGGAGCAGACCATGTGAATTACACCCAGGATCATTTTTATACAGTAAAAAGTGAAAAAAACTAAATTTACCTTAACTTTAACACCCCCAAAAAACACCTGAGATAGAAATTTTAAAAATGTGGCAGGATTTTCACACAAAAACAAGGCTACTTCTTTTCACGTTGTATGATATTAAAGTTTGAAACGAGTTTTAATTAGTTATTTTAAGGTCCTATAATATTACTGTGGTGCCCAGTACTCAGTGTTATATGACCTGTACCAGTGAATTTATAGTGTTTTTAGGGCTTTAAATAGATTATGTTCATTATCAATCAATCTGCTGACTATTTGATTAATCAGTTTATCATTTTGTCTATAAAATGTCAGATAATGGTAAAAATAAACTCCCACATCATGAAATCTAATATTCAAAATTCAAGTCTAAAATTTTTAAAAAACTTTAAAAACTTCTCGTGCTGATACTTTATCTTCACAGTGTTTTTAGACCTCGATTTTTGATCTAAATGTTTCCCTACAGTCAGATAATATTTCAGAGTATGTTATGAATCTTGAAGCTGTTTATCCGGAGGTCTCTGCTGGTTCTTGAGTAGCTGCTTGCCGCTGCTGTCGGTGAAACCTGAGCGTCACGGCGAGCCGACACGCCCTCCCTGATTATGTAAAGTAAAGGTCAGCTTCTGATGTCTGAGCAAACAGGCGGCGCTCAACACTTTAACTCTTCATGAGTTTAACTTCTGAATGAATCACTCCAAAATACTCACTTTTGTGTGTAAACAGTGGAGTTAGTGACGTGTGTTCTGGTAAATGTTCTCGTATCATGTAAACAGTGCTGCCGTTCAAACTGACTGAACCAGTTACACTGTGTAGTTATTCTAATGTTTACCTTCTTTATTCTCTGATTGTCAGCTTGCAATGTGCAAAATGTGATCAGGTGGAATGTAACTAAGTATATTTACTCAAGTACAAATTTGAGGTACTTGTATTCTGATTTTTTCCACACAAAACATATAAAAATGTACAAGTACAGCTGAAACTATTAGTTGATTGAGAGAAAATTAATATGCAACTATTTTGATGATCGTTTGTCATTTTTCATGTGAAACGTACAAACGTGAAGATTTGCTGCTTTTTCTTTAATTATTCTAATAACATAAGATGTATTTTTAATAATGTTTAAGGTTTGGACTGTTGGTTGGACAGAACTAAGCGTGTCTCTTTGGGCTCTGGCAAGTTTTACAAACCAATCAATCGATTAGTGGAGAAAAGAATCATTAGCTGCTGTCCGATACGAAACAATTCAAAATGAGCTCCAACAGTAAAATCCTGCTTTAACATGAACGCATGAGGAATAATCTTCTACTGATATCAGATATAATAGGACAGTCACAGGGGACATTTTTCTACTTAATACTTTAACTACATTTTTCTGATTATACTTATATACTGATACTGTCAGCAGGACTTTTACTTGTAACAGAGTATTTTTACAGTGTGGTATTAGTACGTTTACTGTAGTAAAGTATCTGAATACTTCCTCCACCTCTGGATCTGTGTGCTTTCACCTCTAACTCGTTCTTCTTCCTGTCGTTCTTCTGTTTGTTCATCGTTCTTTGTTTAACTCTCATGTTACTCTGTTTTCCTTCATCATGATTATGTTTTTCTTTGCGTCACATTCCTCCGCACGCCGTCTGATCGTGCCTCCATCTTTCTCGCCCGTCTCCTCTCTCTGCAGGTGGTACTATGGGAACATAAACCGTGTGAAAGCTGAGAAGCTGCTGCTGGCCTCCCAAAACAAAGATGGCTCCTTCCTGGTTCGCATCAGTGAGAGTCACAGTGACGAGTACACGATCTCCGGTGAGCCCCACCACCACTCCTCCATCCTCAACAGTGACCTCTGACCCTCCTGGGTTCCTCCCTTGTCTTCTCTGTTTCTTCAGACCAGGATTGACACTCTGTCTTATTTAACCCCTTCTTGTTTTGCTTGTTGTAGCTTGTTGTGAATCTAAAATTAGCTGTTTCTGAATTACATAGTCTTGCTTTACAGTCTTGCTTGTACAGCAAGCAAATAAAGAAAAAAATGTACATCACTTTGAAACTGGTCACGTTACAGCTGCTCCCAGAAATATACATAAGCACAGAGAAATTATAATAAACAGACAATAAGAAGATTAAAAATATGTGCATCATACTACAGATGCAGTCATGTACATACAGTGATTGATGGCTCACTATAGAGTTAAACAGCTGAGTGACATGTAGACATGTAGAGCCAATATCTCCAGTAGTATCAGAAACATGGAATCAGAATGTTAAAGCTGAACTAAGTGTTTCTGAACATCACTGATGAGTCAACATCAGTTTTGTCTCGTTAATATTTCTGTTCTGTGCGAGGTTTTCTGGATTTGCAGCCTTATTTCTTTTTGAATTAGCTTGTGGTTTATTTATTTATTTATCCGCAGGGTTTCTTTCTAAATGTGACGTACGTGTTGTCAAAGTGATGAAGAGGTTTTTTCTTCATCTGCGTGTGTTTTCTTGCTGCTTTGAGCTCTCGGCCCTCAGAGGGTCCTGTTCCTCGCTGCATTTCTTCTTCACCTCCTCCCGCTCTCCTCTCCGTCTCTTCATCCATCCTGTCCCCCACTCCTGCCTCCACTGCCCTTCTGCCTTTCAAGGTCTCCAGCCACCGTCAACCTTAATCTCCCTGCCTTCGATTTTCTCTCCCGGCTCCTGCTTTAGAGGCCGTGAGGTGACACAACGTGCCCTCAGGCGGTACATGGGAAAAAAACGTCCGATTGCTGTTTTCAGATGAGACGACTCTGTGTTGAACAGAAATAATTCATCTGTTTTGATTTTGGATTTGGAGCTGGTTGTTTTTGCTGCAGACTGAGCAGTTTGGTTCTGCTCTCTGTTAGAGTCCAGTGATGCCGGATTCTGTGGGTAGATCATAGTTCAGGATGTGAACATGCTCATATCTGTGTATGAGAACATGAAAGACGTGTGATGCTGCAGTTTATTCTTTCATCTTCATCATCTTGCTGTGGTTTTGTTTTGGAGGCTCATGTTGAGTTTATATTGGAGCAATTTGAGCTTTTACAGAAATGTCAGTGTCGGCTGCTAAGTAACAAGAAATCACAGAGCAGAAATGTTAAAAATATCTTTGAGGTAGTTTAGAAACGGTGTCACCTTTACATAGTTTGTCCACCAGAGAGCGCTGACAGGTACATTTTTAAACATCCTTCTCAGTACAAACTTGAAAAACAAAGGTAAGGGATCCTTATCAAATATGTTTACTCATGTTGCTTCATGTTTTTGTCAGATTTTTTTAGATAACCGGGTTCGTACAAAGTCTTGAAAGTTTGGAAAATGCTTAATTTTGACTGTTATGTTTTCAAGGTTAGGAATATGCTTGAATTTGAATTTATTTGTCTCCTGGTGTTTTTACTAACAGTTTAGATGTGATGATAAAGGCTTCGAGACTCCGGAAATGTTTGGTACCTTGAAAGTGCTTGAATTTTACTCTTAAAAAGCTGTATGTATCCTGAGATCAGCATCAGTATCGGACACAAAAATTTGGTGGTAGTACAACAATCCTGAGGTGAGATTGGGACACATTTTTATTTAATTTAAAAAGTGTACGTTTTCTATTATTATTCTTTTTTTGTGAAGTGCTAATGTCCCTGGCTGAATCGTGGCATTGTGGTTACTTGATGTGATGATGATGATGATGGTGCCACATCTTTAAAGGAGTAGTTCCACATTTTAGCAAATACGCTTTATTTTCGAGGGTTAGATGAGAAGATCGATTCGACTCTCACGTCTGTGCTCGAAGTATTGAGCTCGAGCCGGGCAGTAATTAGCATAGCTTAGCATAAAGACTGGAAGCCGGGGGAAACGGCCCTCTGCAAAATGAACAAATACACCTATCAGCACTTCTAAAGCTCACTACTCTGTTAATAAGTGAACTCTGTTCGTAGGTGTACTTCTGAACTTTGGAGGGAGCCAGGCTAGCTGTTTCCCCCTGATTTAAGTCTTTATGCTAAGCTAAGCTAATCACCTCCTGGTTCCAGCTCTGTACTTAATACACAGGCAAGAGATTGACCTTGACTTTCTCATCTAACTCTCAAAAATAAATAAATATAAGCACATTACCAAAATGTTGAACTATACCTCTGTCCAGACCATTTCTGTTTTTCTTTTCCTGAAATTAAATTGGAGCTTGAAAACAGAAGAAGAAATCAATAAACCTGAACAAGCTCGTCAGTCGTAGTAACCTACATTTGGAAGCCAGTCGTCGTCATCAGACTACACTTTTATGAATGAGCCCTCAGCCAGTTCTCTAACAGCCCTCGTGAGATTTGTGATTTGTGACTTTGAAGCCTGTTATTACTCTCTCTCTCCTGAATCACCTCCAGAGTAACGGAGTATTTCTACACTGTGGTAGTACTACTTACTTTAGTAAAAGAGCGGAGTACTTCTTCCACCGCTGTTGTCCTCCTCTGGATGCACAAGAAAGATCAACTCCTCTGTACGTCTCTGCATTGCTAACACACAACATATGATCTAAGAAGCGTTTGTTCACAATAATTAGATAATAAATTGGATGTTTGCAATGGAGAGAAGTGAGCAGATACTTTGATCTTTTTTCATTCGATGTCTCAGTTGTATAAAAGTTTAGTTTCACATATTTAAATGTGAAACGGATCAGAAGTTCACACTTAAATATAATCACTGAAATACTTTTGAAACAAGGGTTTTACTGTATTAACCTGTTAATCTAGAAGTATTTTGACATGCAAATCACATCAGTGCTTACTGAGAAGCCATGAATGGAACGACAGAGTTATTCTGCATGTCTGATGTTTTCCCTGCTATCACCTCCTTCCAACAGAGGAAATAAGTCTCTGTGTTTTCGAAGCAAAAATTAGATTCATCGCTTATTTCCAGATGTGACAAAGACTGAAGTGATAAATTCTGAGTTTGATGGTGAAATAATCAGAAACAAGAGCTGGAGTAATGAGGTTCAGTCAGTTTATTTAGTTAGGATGTGACTGTTTGTGTATTTAAACATACAGTAACCCTCCTCTTCCTCTTGCAGCCCGGAGCGAGGGGAAGGTGTACCACTTCCGGATCCAGCGCTCCTCCATCGGAGCGTACTTCGTGTCGGATAAGATCTCCTTCGCGACGCTGGGAGAGCTGATCTCCTACTACCAGAAAAACGCCCGCAGCCTCGGGGTGCCGCTGGAGGAGCCCTGCGCCCAGCAGGTAGGACGCAAAAACACAATGTTTTTACTGCTATTCTTGTGAGGACCCCCACTGACATAACACATTCCCTTGCCCCTAACCTTAGAAATGCACTAATCAATATTTTATATTAACAATGGAACAAATGACTGTGTAATATACGTAGTGATGAATTATCACCAGACTCAACAGTTCTGTTGAGTCTGGTGATAATTCATATCTGATGATCATTGTTTTGGTTCAGTCTCAACGCTCTCATTAACCTTTGATAAAAGGTCTGATAAACCTACTGAACACCACCTGCCCAGCTCCAAACACAACGTTAGTGACTAGCTGGTGAACGTAGTGGAGCATTTAGCAAAACATTTCCTCTAGGGGATAATAAAGTTAAAGTTGAAGAGCCAGGTATTTCCCAGCTCAAAACAGAGCTAACAGAAGAGTGAATAGTTGGATAGAAACACAACTCCAAATAAATGCTAATGTTGCTACGTTGTGCGAGCAGATGTGTAAATAAGCAACTGTTTGCTAACAAGTTCACCAACTTTAAAAGTTGATAATATGTGAATGTTTGTGCCGCTGCCTCAAAGTGGCCAAAAACCCCAATTAATGCAGCTTTAAATCTGCAATACTGATTTATTTGGCCACTTGGGGGCAGCAAAAACAAACCGTGAACACAACAATGACATATCATCACCTTTTAAGTTGATTAGCTTAACTTGTTAGCAAACAGTTGCTTATTTCCACATCCAGCAGTTACAGAGCAACATGATCCTTCATGTGGAGTCGTGTTAGTCCAGTTCCTCTCTGTTCGCTCTGTTTTTGCTCTCTGAGGGAAATATCTGGCTCTTTAGCTGCTAAATGCTCCACTATGTTCCCCAGCTGGTCTCTGACTGTGTCTGTCTGCTGTTTGCTGCTGAGCAGGTAGTGGACTGTGGCTTTTTACAGCTTCAGCTATATGAGCTATGAGCTGAAAGTCACTATAACGCTCCGTAAAGCTCCAGCTGATAACTCTCTGGAGGTTCATCACTACCAGAGACGCCTTTCACATTGTCATTTGATGCATTATCATAAAATAATATCGATTATAGCAGCTTTAAACTAAAACCAATTGAGGGCCGAACAGAATCTCCTCACTTTCCAAAAATGTCTTCATTTTAAAAGGTCCAAAATCAAATTGGTCCTCACAAAGATAGAAGCACAATAGCACATGGTATGTGCTTCATCATCCATGTGCACATACCATGTTTATGTATGTAAATATATAGTATGTACGTGTGTATAGTTTTCTATTGTCTTTATTGTAATCAGTGCACACACACACACACGAACATTTGCAACACATAATGTATAAACACATTTATAAAGAAAGACAATGAAGCAAGACTTTATTGATTCTGTGGTGAGAAATTAAATGTTACAGCAGCACAATAAAAGCCCAAAAATTTATATACTATAACTCCTAAACAAAGTGACAAAATGAATATACAGTATAATGTGAATTAATAGAAAACACTATGTAGTATTTCACCAAACAGTTCTGTATTCACCAAAGTAACAAAACCACAGGAGCTGAAATGGATAGAAATGATATTTCACTGTTCTTCATGTAACCTATAATCTCTAATATAATTATTTTCTTCTATCAGGACACTTGTTTAAAAAAGAGGCTGTGTGTTTAATTTGTCGTGTGTTTCAGTTAATTGTCAGTTTAACCATTTGGTCACTTTCACCTGAATTAACTTGTAAAAAAGCGTTTAGTGTCGACACTGTTGCTATGGTTACCTGTTTTAAAATAACTGGAACAGGTGTCCAGGTCTAACACCTGCCAACCAATCAGGGTAACTCTTTACTTTAACTCTTTAAACATTTAATAAATGATTAATAACACACTATAATGCAGTTGTAAGCAGCTATAAGCACATTTAAGTGTTTATTAATGCACAGTATGTCAACAATTATAACTTCTCCTATGAAGACATTTATACATAAAATAAAATGCTTACAACTACATTAGTGTGTTATACCATGGTCACTTAACATTTTAATAATGTTAGTAATTTTTCCTAAGTGTTACTGTACGTGTGCATAACAAGGACCCTTGTATTAAAGGGTAGTTCTGGTATATTTAAAACTGGGACCTATTTTTACATATGTTGGGGTCTAAATGACTAATGCGTCCAAAAGGTTTGGAATTGGTCCAGTAGGTCGCCTCCGCCGGCAGCCGCAAAACGGGCTGTAATGTAATCCTTGTGGGCAACTTCGCCCGTCAAAGTGCGTCCACTGAAAGTGCTTGTTTTTGCCACTGAGTCTGGTTCAGACTGTTATTCTAAGTGTCTGACAACATTATGGAAAGGATCCCTACAGAGACAGACCTGTTTGTTAAAGAGTAAGATCCTTTCGTCTTCCTGCAACAACTCAACCTCTCACGAGATTTCAGAGCGAGACTTTGTTTCTGGTTAAACAAAAAGGATCTTACTCTTTAACAAACAGGTCTGTGTCTGTAGGGATCCTTTCCATAATGTTGTCAGACACTTTGAATAACAGTCTGAGCCAGAGTCAAACAAGCACTTTTAGTGGACGCACTTTGATGGATGCAGTTGCAGCCTGTTTTGCGGCTGCCGGCGGAGGCGATCTACTGGACCAATTCCAAACCTTTTGGACGCATTAGTCATTTAGACCCCAACATTTGTAAAAATAAAGCCCAGGTTTAAAAACACCAGAATTACCCTTCAATATTAGTACATTGCCTTCCATCCTTTCTGCATGTTACCAATAGGTGAAGCTGTGCCAAAAACTGGACCTGCACTTCAGCTAACAGTAATTAACCAGCAGCCAATAATGACTCATAACAAACAGTTCCCTCTGATGCCGATAATTCAAGGCAGCTCCGGTTTTTAATCCAGAATGTTCCACTATCTCTTTTTAATTTGAGCAGCTTTTGTCTTTGCAGCCAGAATCTGAAACAAAGAGCCTGAATTCATCTTTCTGTTGTCGCCCTGCAGCAGGAATTTAATGAGTGCTGTCTTACGCCTTATGTGCATACATTAATACCAAGAGGCAAACATGTTTGGAGTGTAATTAACCAGAGAATAAAATATTTGGAATGGTTTTAGAATAAAATCACGTGGCAGTGCTGTAATTACGTGCCCTATCTCTGCACTGCAGCTGAAACTAAAACCCCCAGCAAGCTGTAGTCTCTATTCACGGCTCATCAGCTCGAGCCCGGCGGGAGACGACCGAGGTTTCTCAGAATCTGGAGACTTTTCACTGCGAAATGAGAAGCCACCTATTTAAATAGCAGCACAGCCGCTCTTCACATTACAACTACAGAGTGACGATTTAGGATAAAGGAATATTATGTAACATTTAGAGATATTAAAAGAGAAGCAGCAAGTCGCGGCTTTTTCCCCACACGGATAAAAAGTGTTTCAGCACATAAAGTCAGCACCTCTCCTCGATCAGAGGCCGCTCGGTGATTCCTCCCTCTTCTCTCTTCCCTTCCAGAGGAGGCTGTGAGTCTGAGGCCACGGACACACTGAGGCAGACACACACACACACACACACACACACACACACACTCAACACGTATGATTTCATTTCAACATGCAAACACACATCACTAAATTTACAACACTTGCATTTTTGTTTTGTTTTAATTTCAAATCATTTTCCTCTTTTTGTTGAATGATTTTTTTTTTTCTAATAAGCTACATCAGAATCAATCTATTAATTGTATGTAAGTATTGATTTGTATGCGTGCCGTTTGCATTTCACGTCTCTGCTGCAGCTCACTGAGTTTGATTCAAGAAAGATGTTTTAACATTTTAAAAAAGGTTCACTCGGTGACCCTGAAATCTCCAAACATCGTCACAGCTCACTGCTGGTTGTTTTGAATTAAACACAGTTCATTAGAGCTGCAATGATTAATCGATTAGTCGATTGACAGAAAACTAATCAGCTAATCGTTTGTTATTTTTCAAGCAAAAAGTCAAAAATTGGATTGTTCCAGGTTCTCAAATGTGAAAATTTGCCACTTTTCTTGGTCTTACATTATAATAAATGAAATATTTTGGGGTTTTGGAGTATTGGTCAGACAAATGAAGACGTGATGAGGTCATCTCATAGTTTTCTGATGTTTTATAGACCAAACGATTAATCGTTAGCTGCAGCCCTACAGTTAATTTTGGGTTTTAAACTATGAGCAGAGAGCGGGGAAGACACATTTGGGGGTTTGGAGCTGCTGTCGAGCACTAAATTGTCAAGCAACTCAACAACGCTTCATAACTTTAACTTGACATGTATGAAGTTATGGAGAGTTGTAAACCTCACGGCTGCCAAAATGTTTTTATTTTCAGTTCAAATCCTGAGCATTATGTTCATGGTAGCTCTAAATTAAAAACAGGCTCAATTTTCTTTAAACCCAGACCTTATTGATGCGTTTTCTCTTTATATACTGTACATATAGTTTGTCTCCTCCCGCAGCTTCACTGTTCTTAAAACAGTCTGATGATCGTTCAGGCCTCAAACAAAAGAATAAATCTGCTTTTAGAAAGGGAGACACACATTTAGAGCCTATTTAACTGCTCTATCAGTTAAATGTTTTACCAGTAAAACGAGTCACTAACGACGCCTTCAATCACTTCTTATTGACTTGGCAACAAAATTAACGAGAACAAAATCTTGTGCCAAGAGACCCAGTCAATAAAAACCGATAAAGCAGGTCTGATTCTGCTGTTACATTTGTCAGACTTAAAGCCATTAGTGGGATTAACAAAACAATCTGCCTAACCTTTAAAACGTGCCATAATTAGTTATGATGACGGGAAAAACACGCTGAAAACAGAAAACGTAATTAAGAAAGAATCATTTTCCTGGTGTTCTCCGTATAAAGTGGACTGAGATGTAGCAACAGACTGAAACCAAATGTTGTTTATTTCAATTTAAATGTCCTTTTTTTATTTCACTTTGTTTTGGAAGCTATATATATATATATATTTCTTTTTTATACACGAGGCAACTGTTGTGTTCTTCTGTGTTGTTGCTCCAGCAGCAAAGAAAAACTAAACCTGGAGTCATTAATACATAAATTATTATAAATTAACTTATGTGTCTAAGCCAATGAAAAACATTGTGTACATTAAAGCAACACTGCTGAGTTGACCAACGAGCTGCTTTGTGTTTCACCTGATCAAGTTGATTTGTAGTGTATTATTTATATCTGAATTATATTTAATTTATATTTATCATGTTTTTTTTAACCAATCATTTCATTGATCTGTTCATTTCATGTTTATCAAAGCACTTGATCATTAGAACTAAATGTTTTGTAGCACCTGATTGTTAATGACAATAAATTTGTCAAAAGGTTTGAATTGATGTGCCATTTATTAACCCTGACTGTTCATTTATTCTTTCACTTACCTCAAACCAGGCTGCTGCCGATCCGTCTGCATGTGCATCAAACCTGAGAAAAAAAACAACAATGAGAATCTGGATTAGCAAAAATTGTATTTTAATTTGACAAGGTGACAAATAAATAAAGGTGAAGGCTAAATATAACCCAATATTTCACCATTTTATCAGGTTTTTGTCAAATTAGAACATTTTTACTCACATGGGAACGTTTTTGCATCAGGAGGGAATTAAACGCAGACTGTTCTAACTGATTTTCATGTGGTCCTCTTCAATATGTCATTTTCAAGAGATCTGTAAACAGTCAGACAACCAGCATTCAAGAAAAATGTTCATAATGTCAGAAAACCAACAATCAGTGCCCAGAATATATAATCTAATGAGTCCACAATCAACGACGTACTTCGTTGTAATCAAAAGCATATTTTCAACACTCAGCTCCTGCTTTGATCTATTACACACACTCCATCAGACGCTGGTTTCCTGCTTTTATTAATGATGATGTGAATTCTGCGACTAAGCAACTCTCATATTCTCACACAGTCCTACATGGTTCTGTGTCTCAGCACCTCGTATTGTGAAGAGTGGGGAGCTATTTTAAAACTGATGAATCAAACAATATTTAAAAAAAGGCACAATCCTTCAGTATTGCAGAATGTAATAAAACTGAGTTGCACGTTTGGTTTGCCAGCGTCGCCTGCCCACTTGATTTACACAGTTTTGATTTAAAGTTGTCTGGACTCACCCTGTCGTCTCTGTGCAGCGGGAGCTGTTCGACATGGAGCCGTGGGAGAGACCTCGAGAGGACTTCAGACTCCACAAGAAGCTGGGAGAGGGACACTTTGGAGAGGTGTGGGAGGCTCTGTGGACCACAGAGAACAAGAAGGTGGCCATAAAGACGCTGAAACAAGGTACGAATGCAGGCAGACTCTGAAGAGTAGAAGTGATGTGACTGAAGATCATGTTTGAGGTATCTCTGGGGATTAAAAGGAGTTTTCTTCTAAATAAAGTTGTGTTTACGTTCAGTGTTTCTCACCAAAACACACTGTGTGTACTAACACACATGTTAATGCATTTCCTTTCTCATAAAACAATTGCAAAGCCGATTGTTTTGACAATTTTGAAACCGGCATTGTTCACATCTGTGTTTACATTTTGCACATTCCATCCTCCTACATTTTAGATATAATTTACATATTTTTTTATTAGAAAATGTTATATTTACGTTCTTATATTACGTTTTTTTATTTCTTGTTTTTTCCCTTTTCTCTTACTAAGCACCAAAATACCAAAGCAAGAAAACCTACCTGGCAATAAGCCCGACTCTGACTCTGAATCTGGTTTGTTAGCCTGCAGTCTTATGTGCAATTTGTTGGTGCATTGCTTCTTTTCTTGACACATTACGCCACCTGTAGATCAGTGGAACAGTGTGAAACCACCGACAGGAAAGTGCATCATATCAGCCGCGTGCACAAAATACAGTACAAACAAAACCTGTCAAAGGCCACAGGGAACCTTTAATAGAAGAAATTAAATAATATTAATAGCCATTAAAGAGTCATTTAACGGCCCCTGAATGTTTTGTTTTTGCTGACCTCCTGTTTGACTTCTCCCCTTGGTGCAGTGATGCACAGGTGTACTCCGGGACTCCATGACATCACTGGAGGGTGGGGTTACAGGTGCAACAAAACACACTTGTGGCCACACCCAGCAGTGATGCCGAGGTGAAAAAAGGGCTTGAAACTTTCAACCAGAGAACAGGGCAGTGAAATAGCAGCTTTCCAGCCTGGTGTTATGGTGTATGTTACTCTTTACGGCTGTGTGCAGACTGACAACAGCAAAACACAAGGGACTGCGTTGGTTTGGGCCTGTTGCTACAGATGCACGAACCAGGAAGTCCAGTTTTAGGCTCACCAGGAGCTGAAACACTTCTAGGTAGTTTCTATTTAAATAAAGGAGGATTTTACAGCCATCCTGACACTTGAAAAGGTAACGGAAGAATTAGTCCAGTGCAGCACAATACATGATATAAAGTATCCTACCTGGAATGTGTGCTTGGATGTTTTTGATTGGCCAATGCAGTGAGTTCATTCAGGAGGCTGAAACTAAATATGGACAAAAACAAGATGAGTGTGATTGAGAGCAGCGAATATTTAAAAAAACAAATGGAAGGAAGGATTAAAGTTACACATTAATGGACAGAGAAAGAGATGCAGGTTATTAGACGAGAGAGGGTGAAAGAAAAGCTGCTTTAAAAAGTTTTGCAGGATTTAATGAAGGGCTCGAGGGAGAAAATGAGAAATGTTGTAAGGTGGTGATGAAGAGATGAATGAAAAGAGTGAGGAGATGTAAATTATGGAAATGAGGGACAATCTGGAGAAATGTGGGAGGCTGCGAGGAGAAGAGAAGACAGACGTGGTTGTAAAGATGAATGTGAAACCAAATTAATGAAATGAAAGCAGCAAAAGGACAACCAAGATAATCAAATTCACCAATAATCCTGTTCCTCCTCCTCCTCCTCCTCCTCCTCCTCCTCCTCCTCCTCCTCCAGAGGACACGAAGCAGGACGAGTTTGTGAAGGAGGTCCAGGCGTTGAAGAGCCTCCATCACCCGAAGCTGATCCAGCTGTTGGCCATGTGCTCCAGAGGAGAGCCGGTCTACATCGTGACCGAGCTCATGACCAAAGGAAGCCTCAAGTCCTACCTCGCCTGTGAGTTCTGCAACACACACACACACACACACACACACACACACACACACACACACACAGACACACACACACACAGACAGATAAAAACGCATGGGTTGCAAAGTGTCTCGACTGGTTTATTTCCTGTTCCTAAACGCCCCCCGGCCCGACTCCACTGTTGCTTTAACATGCAAAGAGGTTTAGAAGAGGAAGTTCATTTTGCTTTTCTTGGGTTTGAGAATCTCAGCCCTTACACCTCAGACATTTTTTTTTGGAAGTCCCTCTGAAACAGTATTTAGGCCGAGTGACGTTAAATCTCTCCCCCATTAAATCCAGAGCAAATGGAATTATAATCTGCGTTCTGGCAGAGAAATATTGTCCTGACGTTTCACAAAAGGCTTTAATCACAGGGAGTCTTAGTGAGCGAGTGTGAGGGGTTTGACTCAGATATTTCTCATTCCAGTAGCTGGGTTTTATTCTTCATGCTGTGTGTGTGTGTGTGTGTGTGTGTCTGTCAGTACTGTACTTATCTGCCTTCTGCACAGAAATAGCATCATGGTTACAGTAACTTCCTACTTCACTGAAACGCCTCATACAACGAAGAAATAAAAATCACTTCCTTCAAAAATCTGGTTCAGAAATTGGACAATATGTTTTACATGTTGCATTAAAGTTGTTACTCTACAGTGAAACCTCAGTTTACATGCAGGCTGTCGTATATATTTCCTCCCTACACCTGCAAAAAAAAAAAAAAAGGATCTGCCATCATTATCAGCCTCAGTGTTTAAACAACAACGCACCGAGCAGAACTATTATTATTAACGTGACATTATTTCACTTACAAACCACATCCTTAGCAAACAGTTTAGTACTACAGCTGATTATTGACAATAGGAGTAGAACAATGTAATGTGTTCCTGGAATAACATTGCTTCTCTAATGTAGCGTCTATTTGCTTTATCTGCACAGCAATAAACGTTCAGCTTTATGAGTCGTTAGACGAGAGAGAAAACTTCCGCCACTCACGGTTTCTGGGAACGAGGGGGTTTAAAAATCAGAAAATAACAAAACACTCAGCACTTGTACTGTGGCACTGAACACACCTTTAGTTGTTTGTTTGAGGGGGATGCACTCTAGCTCTATAAAGACAGTGGCGCTTGATTACCTGTTCACCTGGCTGGGTATCGTACCTTAATAGTTTGTGAGTACGGACCAAAATGTTCCCGAGTATTAAAAATTTGAATTGAATGCTTGCATATTTTTGCAAAAGCTTTAAATCCCTTATGAACCTCTGCATGGTTTGAGATCCTCGGGCAAAGGTCTTCTGTCAGGCAACAAGGCTGTCTGAGTCAGCGTCTCTTCTAAAAACACTTTTATCTGACTTACCTGTTTATTTTATTGTTGTTTTTTATTTCTTGCTTATTATTTTAAATGTTAAATGTTGCCCTTCATGTATTTTATCATTCACTTTATTTGATTTCATTTTTCTTCATGTGAAGCACTTTGTACTTTGTTTTGATACATGCTCTATAAATAGTTATATTTTATATATATTTCCTGATTTAATCATAATTTTACACTATATGGCTGCTTTTTTTGTGTTAACGCAACATTAAAGAGGAATTTAACAGCCTTTTAGCTCGAACATGACTCCTTCACAAATTCAAACAAATGCATTCAAACCCAGACTGCCATCTCGGTTGAATTTTGTGTATCGAGATGAGTGTGACTTGTAACAACGTCATCGATGTTTCACAGATTTCTTTAGTTTACAGGGCAGAATAACTTCAGGATCAATAGATAACATAACACAGTGACTGTACAAACAATTTACTAACTATAAAAGGTGGATTTAGTGTAATGTTTGACTTCTTTTCTTAAATGAAAAGTATAAGTAGTGTTTTGGTGCCAGTATTAAAACTCATTGTTTGGGTTGTGAAAAAAAGACAAATTTCAAATGTCAGTATGGACAAATCCATGTTCACCTGCATAGCTGACTGTGTGTGTGTGTGTGTGTGTGTGTGTGTGTGTGTGTGTGTGTGTGTGTTTGTTTTCAGCTGCTGAAGGCCAGGTGCTGACTTCAGCTCATCTGATCTACATGGGCAGTCAGATCGCGGAGGGCATGGCCTACCTGGAGGACAGGAACATCGTCCACAGAGACCTGGCTGCCAGGAACATCTTGGTGGGAGAAGACCTGGTCTGCAAGGTGGCCGACTTCGGACTGGCTCGGATTATTAAGGTCTGTGTGAGAGGAAGAGAGAGAGAGAGGGGTTATTTTTGTTGTCTCATCCGTCAAGAACCACTTTCTTATTTTAGGACAATGCCAATTCTTTATGTGTTCTTTTTAAATATGTATAGTGTGCTTTGTTGTTGTGTAAACTTAATGTCTGTCCGGTATAATGGAGCTGCACTCAAAACAGAATATTTTATTCATACAGAGCTTCCAAGACACCGAAACACTTTATATGAGCTAAAGATAAGTCATGTGGTAATGATGTTGTACTAATGTTTGAGAGACAATAATATTTACTGTAAATAAACCAGATTCTCAATTAAAGTCTGTCTCTACAAGGTAAAATGCAGCACAGAGACCAGCAAAGAAATCTTAGTAGTAAAAAGCAGGAAAGAAATACACTAATTTTATCCAGTTTTCTTCCTCTAACTTCTCAACCTGATGTTACCTGTTAGCAGTTTTCCATCGTGTTTCTATTTAGAGCTAAAATCTGTAACTTCTTTTTTTCTTGGTGGTAAAGTGTTAGACACACAAAATGATGTAAACATAATTTAGTATGATATAACTTTCATATTATTGTATACTACGACATCAGCTGGTCAGCCGAGGACATTTTCATTCAGCTAGCTAGTTAGCTGTTTACGCACAACAGCGTGAGACGACGCCATCTTTGTTGTAGTTTAAACATATCAATGATCTAATCTGGAACATGTGGACAGTTATGGATTTCGGTTACATCTAGTGATGTAGACGAGATTATTAAGAAGAAACACTGTCTGCTGGTGTTGGGGGTAAAAGGTTACACAGTGCGCCGTTAAAGTTCAAGTGTGTATATGTGTATATATATTCTGTTAACCCTTCACCGCCTCTCTCTCCAGGACAGTGTGTATACAGCCAGTCGAAACACAAAGATCCCGGTGCGGTGGACGGCCCCTGAAGCCGCAATTTACCAGCGCTTCTCCGTAAAATCAGACGTCTGGTCATTCGGGGTCCTGCTGTATGAGATGATGTCACGCGGCAAGATGCCTTATGAAGGTCACTTATTTCTACTTTTTTTTTTTTTTTTTTTTTTAAATGGAGAATTACAGCTATTTAAACTGCAGAGCTTTCTAGCAGATTGGGACTACTTTAAGAGGCGGATGAATACACATTTGGTACTCTAGTGAGTATTTGGGGCAGCAGGACGGTGTGTGTGTGTTCATGATGATGAAGGAACAACAGTGAGGCTCACTGATGAGTTTTTAATAGTTTTTGGACACTGAAAGAAACACTCACTAGAACCCCAAATGTGTATTAATCCGTCGCTGAAAGTAGTCCCAAACAAACTTTTTCCTCCTGCTTGAGTAACATTTGCTAAAAACTAGTGTCCAACTATTTTAGGAAATTAATGATCCTTTTTAATAAAATGAAATGATTGCTTTCAAGATAACTGAATATCTTGACTCAATATGTTGCAGGAGTCATGTTGTCTTTACCTTTTTAAAGTTGAGCTGTAGTTGTGGTTGTTGTGGAAAACTCTGAACATCGTTTAATTTGTGCCTGCAAAAAGAAAAAAGGTAAAAGAAACATTAGTAAACTCCTCATGTCTCATGTTTTTTATCTCACTCCCTTTTAGGAAAAAGCAACAAGGAAGTGTTGGATCTGCTGTCATCGGGGTTTCGGCTGCCCTGTCCAACCCGCTGTCCTCAGAATATTTACCGCATCATGATGGACTGCTGGGCCGCTGAGCCCTCCAAGAGACCCTCCTTCCACGCCCTGCACAGCCAGCTGGATACAATATATGCCAGGATATATTTCAAGACTATAGAGGTATAGAAAGAGGGAGACATGGAGGATGGTGAGAGGGTATAAACAGTGCAGGAGCAGATCTTCTGCAACTGGTCATCGACAGCCGGATGGACTGCAAATATGAAGGAAGGAAGGAAAGGGGGGGGATGATAAATGGCAAGGAATATTCTCCTCCCCCATGCAACCCACTTCCACAACAGGGTATATGTACTTTAAAAACACCAAGGTGTGAAGGGACAGAGGGAGGAGAGCATCGAAAGAAGAAGATGCTCGCCAAATCAAAGAAGAGGGGAAATTAAGGAATATTTAATTTCTTAGGCTAAAAGAAAGGAAGGTGGACAAACGAATGACTGAAAATAGCCTGAGCGAGGTGTGTAAATACACTCCTACCTAAAAAAAAAAACCCTCAACACATTCACAGAACCAACTGTTTTTAATTTTATACCCTTTTGTGTTTTATAAATAATATTTTATTACTTCTCTATGTGCCATGTCTGTGTATGCACATTTTGAAATGTTATGAAATCACAGGTTAGGACTTAAATTAAATCACCTGTCTTTTGACTGCAAAGCCAGTGCTAAAATTGAGGTTATGTGCAATAATTAAGTGCTTGCTGGGTATTTTTAGCCACGCTAGCGGCCTGGTGCTAGAGATGCTGACGTGGATCGCTCTGTCGGTCCAACACTTTGGTCTATAGTGAAATATCTCGACACAGATTGAATTGATTGCGATGATATTTGGTACAGACCTTCGCGTTCCCCAAAGCATGAATCTAACACCTTTGGTGATCCCATGACTTTTCATCAAACGCCACCATCAAGCCAGAATTTCCTCGTCCAACGCTTTAGTTTTTGAGGTACAGTTTGAGGTTTCTTATCATGAACTAATGACCAAATTCCCATCGGCTTCAGCTGTACTTTGAGGTGAAACGTTAGGATAGATCAAAGGTATCTCTGAATGATTACAGCGACCAATAACTCTTTCAATGTACATGCGAGTAAGACGGACTAAATCTCTTTTAAAAGGAATAGTGCAACATTTTGGGATATACGCTTCTTCGTTATTTTGCTGAGTTACAGTAGATGAAAAGATTGATACCACTCTCATGTCTCTACGCGGAGGCGATTAGCCTAGCTTAGCATAAAGGCTGGAAGCAGGGGGAAAACAAGCTATCCTGGCAACACCTGCAAAGTTCACTAATTAATATGTTGTATCTGGTTTCTTTAACCTGTACACAAACAGAAATGTAAATACACGAAATTGTGGTTTTACAGGTCTATTTCTTCACGACTTGCGGCCGTGTGCAGTGACTTCCTGGAGTCCTGGAGGAAGTCACTGCACACGGCCCAAGCCCCCAGGAACGGAGCTGGGCGATTGTTGAGTATTGCAACTTCAAGGATCATCACGTGACACTGCTGGCCCAAAAAGCATTTTTCCCCATTCACAATCATTGGAAATGGAGCCTCACAAACCCCCCGAAATGACTCTTTATCATCAGAATTTGATCCATTCAGTCCAATAACATTTTGAGGGTTTAGAAGAGCTGTATGATTAAATAATTTTATCCCATTCATGTGTGCGGGGAGCCAACGGGAAGTCAGCCGGCTGGGCCAGCGGAAGTCTCTATGAGCCCAAAAACGTTAGCATGTTAGTTTTCTTTAAGTTTAGCATGTATGTTAATTGAAAGTTTAGTAACACCCTAAACTGGATAAGAAAAATTGCCAATAATTAGCACGTTAGCACATTTAGCATGTCAGGATTGAGCTCAAGGCACAGCTGAGCCTAAGTACACCTGAGGCTGACAAAGTACAACTTAGACTGATGAAGGTTGAACCAAGTCAAGCTGAGCCTGAGAGAACCCATTTGATTTATGTGACAAAATGGCTTTTCCTCTGGCGACACCAGCGGGACAAAGTTAACACTTTAGTTTTCTCTCCCTTTTTCATCCATCCACCAGTTTTTGTCTTCTGGCCTCATGGGGCCCCTAGCGTGGCTATACACTGTTAGTCTTGTTATTAACCACAAGCATAAAGTATTTTATTCAGCCTGCCTTCTGTTACAGGAAATTGAGAAGGTTTCGGCAACATGTTACAAGTTTCTCTAGAATAGTATGGGAATTGTTTTTATCCTCGTGTGATACACTTTTGGGGGCTGACCCAGTGCTTGAAAAGTCAGTGGGCCATAATGGCATGTGTATAAGCCTTAAGTTATTAAACCTCTTCTAGAGGCCCACAATAATGGCCAGTTACAACTAGAGTGCCTATGTTTACACTACAGACTGTCCACACGCTACACTTCAAAATAAATAAGAACTACAAAAATGAAGAACCTAAGGCAAGAAGACCTGCACAGTGAATCAGCCATATCCAGAAGACTCTTTGTGGGGGGGCGGGGAGTGGGATTTCTGCACCACGAAATTGTACAACAAACGTTGCAATACAATGCAACTTTTGTCTTTTATGCATGACATTTACAGCAGACAAAGCCAAGTTCAGGAAACTTTAGCCATAATCACTAAATCACAAAAGATTGAGTTTTCTGTTGTTAGGCTGTGTGCCATCAGGTACCGAACACCAGTAGTGCAAAGAATAAAGTATTTTAAGTATGGTTTTGAAATGTGTCGTTTATCACAACGTCTATTGTCTTAGTCATGTGCATGCAAAGTATTCCACTTATTTCCCAAAGTACAAATAGAAAGGATGTGGTATGAAACTAGAACTTGATGTAGATGAGGTGATTGGGTTTTTATCCTGAACAGTAACAGTAACACACATTTGAACAAGTGACTCTTAATGTGGGGAAATTAAACCCCCTAAAGGTGGCGATGACAGTGTCGGATATTTTCTAAGTGCACTTTTGAGGGACAAGGCTTAATCCTCCATTTACCATATCAGAGGGGAATATTGTACTTTTTAATCCACTACAGTTAGCCTATTTGACAGCTTTAGTTTCTAGTTACTTTACATATTAAGATTGTTTCATTACAAAACATATGAAGAGCTCATAAAATATGTTTTGTTATAAATTAAACCACCCAACACAACAGGATATACAAGTACAGCTGAAACGATCTGCGCCTCAGAAGACTGTTAACTGATCACTAGATTTTGCAAGCATTACGTTGTATTGGAAGTAATTTTACAGTCATGGAAAATAGGAAAATCCAATATGAGACTATCGTCCAACTGCAGCAAACAGTAAGAAGAGTACAAAAATGTTTTCTTTGGTCTGAATCATAGCTAGTTGAAAAGTCGTGTAGTATTCGGTTTTCAAAGCTTCTGCTACATTATGCAAACAATGCGGCTTGTACACAAAAATCACGTGGTTTGACAAAAATGTCTTAGTCCAACCTCCACTTGCGCAAAATTTACCGGAATCTCATGGCAACCGGTGAAGGTTGTTACCAGAACTTATCAAGCTGCCGTTTCCGAGGTTAAATAGTTAACCTTCAACCTCAGAAGTCATATGACTTATGTGGTAACCCGTCATCCTGTCAGGTTAGAGATCTTGGCAGCAGATACAGACACCTGTCACGATCGGATCAAATGAAGAGTAAATGAATGCATAATGAATTTAGTATGCTTCGAATTCCAAGAACGTCTCTGTGGTTTTTAGTTCCGCACTGGTTTCACTGGCATTATTCTCACATGACCAAGCAAGACGAATCAAAAGACTGAACCCTCAGGAGTTTAAATAAACTGCTACAGACGTACTTGGACCTGAATTCAGAGCAGCAGGCTTTCATGGGGATAAAAGAAGTATAAGTGGACATCTTTGTCTGTTCAGAGGTGACTGACTGTGTCGTCACTCCCTCCTCCCCTTGTTACGACATCTTGTCTGAACTCACACAGAAAGGAACTTCCTGACAGGGAGGACCTGCTGTGAAAAGATAAAGTGCTGTATCTGATTCTAGACTTCACTGGAACCGGTTTCCAGCACCCACTTTAGATCTGATTCCAATTACTGGATTTCTAGTTCACTGTTTAGTGCGTTCTCATCTTTTGCAGCAATGGCAGTCGTGAAAGAATAAGTATATTTACTGTAGACAGACAGTACTCTTTTTTTTTTTACCTTAAGTAAAAGTAGCAATACCACAGTGTAGAAGTACTAGAAGTACTTTCAAGTAAAAGTCCTGCATCATTCAAAATATTAAGTAAAAGTACAAAAGAATTAGCATCAAAATATACTTAATGTACCAAAAGTAACAGTACTCATTATGCAGAATGGCCTTTCAGAATAAAGTAGTATTGGATTACAGTTATTGATGATCACTTTAATGTTGCAGCTGGTTAAGGTGGAGCTAATTTGTATTACTTTATATACTGCTGGGTAGCTTGTGAACCCCCCCACGCGATCAATAATGTGTTATTTTAACCTGTAATGCATCAATAAATTTGTTGATTATATTTTGTATTATTAATCCAAAACAACAAAGTAACAAGAAACTAAAGTTATCAAATAAATGTAGTGGAGTAAAAAGTAAAACTGTACTTTTCAAAAGTACACTTAAGTAAATATACTTAGTTATTTGGGTCGATGTGGTGTAAAGTGTTTGGCCAGTCATTGTGGCAGTTTGGGATTTATGAGGCGTGTCAGATCGTAGGCGGGGTCCTCACGCATTTTATTATTGCCTGGCAGAAGGAAGTTGCCGTCAGTCCTCTGAGCGCAGGAGTCACAATCTCAACAGGACGAACCCTCAGCAGTTTCTCTGTAAAGGCATTCCGAGGATTCCCAGCGCGCCGTCCTCTCTACCTGTCCAACAGGTGCAGCCGGCTGTTCGGAGGCAGAAGGCGGCTCTCAGCGGGGGTTCATTCATGGTCATCTATGGGCGAGTGTCTGCGGAAAGCTTGTCCGTGTCTGGAAACACTATGGCAGAGGATCTTCAGCGACAAGAAGGCTTCTCCCGGAGGAGGAGTAAACGGTGGTAGTGGAGGTGGAAGAGACCGTAACAGTGACGGCGCCGGTGAGGAGAGAACACCGAGTCCGAGTCCAAATCCGAGTTCGGCGCCTCAGGGGAGAGTGCCCGAGAGCGGCTCCATCTACACGGCGGTGTGGTCGTTCGAAGCCCGGCACCAGGATGAGCTCTCGTTTCAGGAGGGGGATCTGTTCAGTGTGGTCAGCCGCAGCGGGGACTGGTGGACCGCACGGAGGATCGACAAGAACGGGTGCGTCCTGGACACCGGGATCGTGCCCAATAACTACCTGGCCAGGGCGGAATCCCTCAAAATGCAACCGTGAGTGGGGTTACTTTTTCTAAATACTTTCAGAAACCAACTACTCTTTAACTGCTAACTTATATGTATTACAGCTCCCAGCAGACCAAACTCCGGTCCTTCTTCATTTGCGATTTACTGTCCATTTGACTTGTTATGCAAGTTCGTCCCATATTAAGTGAATCACACAGAAAATGAAAAACAAAGGCGCAACATATGGAGATTATGTTTAGATTCTAACAACATTTCAGGGAAGCCGTTATGGGAATATTGACAGTAGCAAGAGTCATAAAACAAGCACCATCCAACAGGTGTGGAAAAGTAAATTATAAGCTCTACAGCATACAAATGTCATAAGTTCTTGTCACCAGGAAGCACTGTGTGTCAAGTATGGACACGCACAGAGGGATAGACAATATAACAGAGGTAATAAGATGCAATTTAAAAAGCACAAACCACAGCATCAGCAACTAGTTGTGTTCAGTCACCCGTCTTCACAGTTCAAGCCAAATATAAATCTTTCACGTCTTATACTTTAACCTCTGCTCTCCCCTCCAGCTCTAGCCACGTCCATCACTTTCAGATAAGCCTACTGGGTGTAAAACACATGCACATCTACCAAAACACTTTAAAATGTATATAGTAACAGTACAACGCCTCTATACCTGATGAAGAGTCAATCTGGGCTTGAAACGTTGTACTTGTACTAATGTAAGTGAGTGAGTGTTCAACAGTGTGGCGAGTTCTTGGGAGGCACAAAACTAAAATTCACTTACTTCCTCAACCAGCTTCAACCCTCAGCCAGTGTTTTTCAGGAGAAGTCGAAGCCTATAATAAAAAGTTTGCTCGAGTTTCCCGTTTAAGCTCCTCTTTTGCATTTCTGTGAAAACCTGTAGGGAGCACGTGCTGTTAAACACACTTTATGGAGCAACTGGCCACAAACTTGACCCTCACAGAAGCTTTAGCTGCAATAAAACTATTATATAAACTACTATATAACTAATAGTGAACATTATCAGGTCAATCAGGAGGAAATTCATTCCAGTGTCACACATTTCAGTTCCTATTACATGCACCACCTGCTGTACAGAGGAATTACAGTGCTACTGGTTGGACTTATACTTTAGATAACACTCGCATTTGCACTCGTTCACTTGAACAAGTCCTCTGGATCCGGCTAATTGTCAACTTGATGCTCTCTGCTTGTTTACAGCTAATAAATATTTGCCAGTTTTGGTCAAATTGCAATTGTAAGGCAGCAATGAAATGTGTCACGATATTTTTATTCCAGTTTAGGGCATATTGTAAACATATCCATAGTTTTGTTTTTACTTGTGTTTTTATTTTCCTTGGTTTGATAGTTGACAGAGAAAATGACAGGTACGTGTTAGGCTACAAAGATACCCATCATACTCTAGTTTAAGCGAGTCAAAATCTTACATGTTTACAATAATTATATTCCAGCTGAATTGGCTAAAAATGTATGTGGATGCTATTTATCCATCTATCTTCCTATAAAAGTTGATGTTTGATGTTGTCATGTAGTGTGTTTGGAGCTTTGGATTAAAGACCCAGTGAGTATTCATACACCTGCAGCCCTCTGTTGTAAGTGACTGAGAGACATGTCAGTAACACCTTTCATAAGGCCAGCCCCACGTCTGTGTGCCTCTTAGCAGTGATGCAAACACTACGACAGTCAGCCACGACCACTTCTCATTTCGTCTGTTTATTGCTTCAACAGAATGGGAAGTGTGTAATGTTTGGTTATTCCCACATGTCAACAGGTGCTGGATGGAAAGCTGAAATTAAGTATAGATTTGTTGGTTTTTATGATTAATTATATCAAAAATGTTAAAAATAAAAAAATAAAATAAAAACAAAATAGAATGAAATAAATAGTAATAATCAGCAATAAAATGATAAAAAATAGAAAAAGAATAAAATGATAATAATGATAAATAAAATGAGCATAAATAATAAAACCATAGAATTATAAAACAATACATAAAAGCCAGACTAAATAGATGGGTTTTTAGTTTCAGCTGATCCAGCGGCTCGGAGCGTAGCGGCTGAAAGCAGCATCACCAGATGTTTTTGTTCTGCTTTGTGGAACAGCTAAAAGAGAACCGGGGGGATCTGAGGGGCCTTCCTGGTTCCCGGTTCATAAACCACAAGCATTTCTGAGAGGTAGTCTGATGCCAGATCATGTAGTGTCTTATGAACTTATAAAAGAATTTTAAAATCAACACGAAAACTAACAGGTAACCAGTGTAAAGACTTTAAAACAGGTGTAATATGTGCTCTCCTTTTGGTCTTCGTCAGCACTCGTGCAGCAGAGTTCTGTATTAATTGTAGCTGATTGATTGTATTTTTGTGAAGACCGGAAAGGAGAGCGTTACAATAGTCTAACCTGCTAGTTATAAAAGCTGCTTCAGCCTCTCTGTGTTGCTCAGAGAGAGAAAAGGCTTTTTATATGACAACAAAAAGCTGCAAATCTTCACATCTGAGGAGCTGGAACCAGCGAATGTTTGGCATTTTTGTTTTGCAAAATGGCCGAAACTATTAACTGATTAATTTCCTGTTGACCGACTATTCGATTAATCGTTGTATCTTTTAAGATCTAGTTTGGTTTCCACTCACAATAATCACAACAAATGTCCATCCAGAGACGATACAAGTTCAGAGGTCAGAGATTAAGTGTTTGTGGCAGTTTAACACACAAGTTAACACACTCTGACAACAAATCTAATACTGAATACTGTTTTAACAAAGTGTGCTATTGGCACATCGATAGAACCAAAACTGCAACCACAAACAGGCACAGATACGACTCGTAACGAAATTCCACTTAGAAAAGTACAAGAAAAGATCAGCTGGAGTTACTGCTCTGCAGCCGACATTGGCATGGTCTCCTAACTGCAAAATACATTTTATTTGATTAAGAGCCAAAAGGACTCCATGCAGCGCCTTTAATAGCTGAGCTTTCAGCCTCGGGCCACCAATCAGAGCCCAGACGATAACCCGAGGCAGGAAGCTCAGTAACAGCAGCGAATGCTTTGTTCGTTTTGTGTCCTGTACTGTTTTTGCACCTGCTATGAAGACTTTTGACATGTTTAGATACTCTGACCACTCAAAGGTACAGACTTTAGTCATATTAGAAGAGCCGATGCACCATAAATGAACACCGAAGAATAAATTGCCAGATGTTGTACACGCCTACGATTATTCCAAAGATGATTTCAGAATATATTATCTACCATTTACACAATATCTCAGATCATTATTTTGATTATTACAGAGTTAAACTCTGAGACCATGCAACCACTTCCTAATATTTACTTTCGTTTATGGCTTTCTGACTTGATCCAGATGGTTTTTTGGGACAATGAACCGCTTTGAGGCCCAGAGCCACCTGCTGGCACCAGGAAATGACCAGGGAGCTTTCCTCATCCGACACAGTGAGAAAGACGACGTTGGATACGTTCTTTCAGGCAAGACGAGAAGGAGAGCGGTGATGGAGGAAGCCCAGCGAGAGGCGTATGGGTGTCAGTGGGTTAAAATAGAGAGAGCGAAGAGGGAGTTTCACTTCCCTTCAAAGTGTAGGATGTATTTGTTAAGAGAGTGAAATACGAGGGAAGAGGAAATGTGTTAAATATAAGGATAATCGGCCTTAGAAGTGGTAGTTTGTGGGAAGGCCATCCAGCTGACAAGGAACCCAAGACCCGAGGAAGACGTTTCCACTTACACGCAGTGAAACACTGCTTCATTGGAGAACATCACACATTACCTGACTTTACTTTCTGTCTTGATAATCATCACAGTAACAGTCGGCTTGTTTGGCCATTCTCACTAAAGTTTGAACACGTTTGAAAATGTTCAGATGTCTCAAACTTCGCCAGGAACTTAGGGGCGTTTCAACCTGCTAACTGCTAACTGCCTGGTCTTAAACTGACCCTACCTCTAATCACTGATCTCTCTTGCTATGTGATCCTGCACACTAGAGTTGTGATTGCACCCCAAAAAACCCAATCTAATCCTGCCCAAGCCAGCGTGGGTTCTGTTTAAACTGATCACAGCCTGAACTAATACAGCACTTAATGATCCCAAAGGACTTGTATGCTGTAACGTGTTATACATTTGTATAGTCGAAAATCTTCGTAAATAAACCAGAATTTTGCATTACCAGTATCAGTAAGATAGAGCTTGTTCTTGATCCCCCCCCTTCTGTTCGCCTAACGGTAATATAATTCTCACTTCAAGTGTTTCTATTTTGCTGTGTTATTATATGCAGGAAACTGTCTGGCACATAACCCCCCTGTAAAACGTCATATTGTTTGTTTTGAGCTTTCCATTTTGTTTGGTGTTAATCTTCTCATATAACTCTGGCAGAAAGCAAATAAGTGTAACTTCCAACATGTCAAACAATTCCTCTAAATTGACTGAGTGTAGTGTGGCGCGCACACACACACACACACACACACACACACACACACACAAACAGACAGAGATTAAGTAGAAAAGGAAATAAAATGATGATGTTAACACATTAAGTTCTTGTTAAAAAATGATCTTCAGTCCTTCTCAGTTTAACTGATGCCCTTTCAAAGAGCAACAGCACAAGCGTAACCACAGAAAATGTCAGAATTTAAGTTTGCCATCATTTCACACAGCCTACTAATCCGCACCCTTCAACATAACCTACAACAGTGGCTTCCAAAGTGGGGTGTGGAAACATTCAGGGGTCTTTGAGAGGCATCCAACAGGTCTGCTGAAGACTAATCCGTACAGGATTAGGTCAGAAACAGCAACACTTTAATCTCAAATACACAGTTGAATATTTAGAAAAAGTCCTTAGTACTTCTTGTAAGATTTCCTTTGAACTTAAATTTGTGCAACACATTTTTTTCCTCCTTCCATCTATGCCAATGTATTCTGTTTAGGCTGCAGGAGCTGGTGACTATCCCAGCATGCATTTGGCGAGAGGGCATACACTCAGTTGCCACTTTAATAGGGACACCTAGCTAAGACTAATGCAGTCTAATCCAACAGTTCTGCAATAAATGCTCCCTTCATGAAGGTTATAATGTTCAGTTTTTGTTGAAACTGGAGTTTTTGGAGGCTGTAGTTTGTGGTGCTGTTGAACTGTATTGCCTTATACATTACAGGTGTTTCTATTATTCTGTCCACCCTATTTATATCAGTAAAGGTAGGCTAAATAATAGAAACAGCTCTCAGTATAATGCAATACAGTTAAGAGACAAAAACTTACAAAAATGACATGTTAAGAGAATTCTTAAGGGGAAAAACACAACTGAGGGCAGGATCAGTGCATTTCATTTTGTTTGTAACCACTTCTGCTTGTTGCTGACTTTGTGTGTGTGAATATTTCTGCAGTGAGGTCCAGCAGTCGGGTGAAGCACTTTAAGATCTTCCAAGCAGATGAGAGTCATTTTTACGTGGAGCACAGCCACAACTTCAGCTCTCTGATTGACTTGGTGGAGCACTACTGCGCCAACAGCCTGAACAACACATGCACACTGGGAAAACCCTGCAAGAGGGTAAGGCAGCCTGAGTTCTATCTTCTTGCTTCTACAATTGTTTGTTCCTCTTATTTCTTGTCATGCGAAAACAAGAAGTGTGGACATTCAGCGATAACATCAAAAAAATTCACACATAGTTGTTGCCAGAGCGCTGTACATTAATGTGCTTCCTGGTGTTTGTAGATGAATCATGTTGTTTTCTTGCAAGTGAGCCTGAACACAAAATTTATTTTAGGAAGTCATGCAACACAGCAGCAGAACTGATGTTAGTTGTCAGGGAGCGAATGGATCAAAACTGCAATGCGTGATGAAAAGCAACATGCAAAAGTCCCAGATGTCTGTCAAAACATCTACATCAGCTTTTAGCAGATGCAAAGATGCTGTGGTGAAAAACATTCCTAGAAGCCACAGCTTCTGTGGCGACAGAAAATTCGGAACTTAAAAGATCCCCTCCACTCAAAAACATGTTTCTCTTCTTGTTCCTACAGCTGAATGTTTGAGCTTCACTGTGCAGAGTTTGACACTAGAAGGATGTTTTCACATTCATCTGCTGAAAGTGGAAAGTTTCTATGAGCTCATTGAAAATCTGATTTTAAAGGGCGGGGCCTACGAGCATGATTTGTGACATCACAAATAGTTTGGAAGCAGCCAATCCTGATCCAATATTCAATTTATACAAGTGTGATGTGGAAACTTGAAGCTGCCAGCGCACACACACTGAGAACGGACTTCACAGTGAAGTAGGAGACATCTTGAGTCCAACAGGAAAACTTTAGAAATTAACTTAATTTTTAAATTTTTAATGAGCTAGAAGGAGTAGATGCCTTTTTAACGATTTTAATGTGGAAATTATACTTTTTTTGGAGAAAAAAACATATCAGAAAACACATTATTGTTCCAAGCAGACTATTTGTGTATGTTTTAATACATGTCTGGAGGGGAATCTTAAGAAAATAACCCCCTCCCAACAACAAATCAGGTAGCATGAACACAATATGTCAGGCTGAATAAATGAAGTTAATCAAAATGGAAGTTCAGCGTGGTTATAAGGCAAAAAAAAAAATCCATCCAAATGTGGATTTAAAAGATAGGTTCACATTTTATTCAAGTTATCACAACAAGATCTATTTTTTTGTATTCTGTCAACTAGAGCTGAATTGATTAGTCAATCGACAGGAAAATAATCCACAACTATTTTGATAATCGATTAACCGTTTGGGTCACAAATGCCAAAAAAATTCCTAGTTTCAGTTCCTGAATTGTGAGGATTTGCTAAATTTTCTCCATCTTGTGTTATAGTTAACTGAATATCTTTGGTGGTGTGAACTGTTTCTTGGACAAAATAAGGCATTCGAAGACTCCCCTCTTAGACTTAACGCAAATTGTCACGGCCATGTTTTACTATTTTCCGACATTTTATGGACTAAACAATTAATCAGGAAAATAATTGGCACATAAATTGAAAATGAAAATAATTCGCTGCAGCCCTAGCTTCAAACCATACAGATATATTTTTCCATATTTCATGTTTCCAAATTTTGCCATGAGAATGTATGAACTGTATTTGTGTCCCTTTATGACCTACAAGTGTGTGTGTGTGTGTGTGTGTGTGTGTGTCCTCCATCAGAAAAAGCCCTTCACCACAGATTTGAATCATTTGGATGAGTGGGAGCTCCCGAAAGACGAGTTTACCCTGGAGGAGGAGCTGGGCAGCGGCTACTTCGCTGATGTCTACAGCGGACACTGGAAAAACCATATTAAAGTCGCCATCAAGATCCTCAAAAGTGGTATTTCATCATCTCTGTTGATCTAATGAAGTCTGGTTTAACAGATAGGTTTCTGATTCTAGAAGAGTTGTTTGGCGCTAAACTCCAGAAATAACTAAAGAGACAGGTGGAAAGTTCAATATACAAAAAGGGAAACATCCCTTTCAGCTCAGAGTACATACAAGTACCTACTTTCATTTAGTGATCTAGTCAGAGCCATGGGTTTTAATAATGTGGTGGATGGTTTTGCCTAGAAGCTGGTAAGGAAAATGATCTGTTACTGTGTATTTCGGCTGGTTTCTGTTTAATGCAAACATTTCTCGCTTTATCATCAGTGATTTGTTGATTGATAAAAGTGTTTAATGGGCATTTATCGAGGTGAGAGACCGAGGGCATTGAAAAATCATTAGTCAGACAGTGATTCACAGGTGTGCATACCCTTGTCTGACAGGTGAATTTTACTTCTTGAAGTCCTGTTTTGACACAAGCTTTTCCCATATTCTATATCACAGCTAGTACTAAAATAATTAGTTCAAAATGTATCTGCAACTATTTTGATAATTGATTAATCATCACAAGTAATTTCATTGAAATTGAAAATTGGCATTCTCTGGTTCCAGCTTGCTTTTCTCTGTTTTACATCACTGTAAACTGGGTATCTGTGGGTTTTGGACCACTGGGCAGACAAAGACAAGGCTTCTAGGAAATTTTGATGGCCATTTTTAACGATAACGATAACTAATTAAGTTGCAGCCCTAACTGCAGGCCTCTATCATGAGGTTTTGCACTAGGCATCTGGCACATGTCTAGAGTCTGGCACTGTAGGAATCAGCTCACATCTTGCGATAAGTTATTTACTGGCGGACTTAATGTTACTGCTAGCTGCGATTTCTCACTGGAATTCCATGTGTCATGTTGGAGGCTGAGCAGTAGAAGTACAGTGGGGTTTAATACAAATCTAGTTGTGACATCTATATATATAAGCTGTCATGAGATTGTGCCGATTGTGTTTTGTGAGCTGCAACACCTTAGAGCTGCAACCATAAAACCAATTAGAAAGTATAATTTCAGGTTACTGTGGCAGAGTAAACTGTACTAGCTTTAATACTCATATCTAATCCAAAACACTGAGTTGTAGACGACAGTCTTTTGTGTAGCTAATTCATCATTCAGAAACACGACTGAAGCTGAGTGGATGTGAAAGTCTTTCGGCAGCTGTCCAAGTGTTTCTTCTGCTCCCAGTGTTTGTGCAAAGCTAAGCTAAACCTGAGCTGGACCAATCATAGTTCCCAAAATATCAGAAATCCCTCTAAAGTCAATCTTAAAAAGCCTGACTCAATCACAACTATTTACGCCCCAATAGTAGCCCCACTCGAATAGTGTACGTACATATGAAAACTGAACTTTGTTTTCTTTCCTGTGTTGTGCAAAAATTCAATAATGCATTGTGGATAACATGTTAGACCACATTTGAGTGAAACTAGGTGTGGTTTAACAGGTACAGGCAGAATAAGAATGTAGACTAATTTCCAGATCTGTCACGGTAATACCCATTGATACTCATCAGATGCTGTCATATATATTTAAACACAAGCAGAATCGTTATGTGTGGAACTGAAGTGTCACACAGTTGGACTGTTCATCAAAACTGCCGCAGTGTTGTGCAACAATCAGTGAAATGATTTTGTTCTTTTCTTGTTGAGTAGAAATTCATCATCTTTTTGGCATAAAATATCTGCCAATGCTAATCTCTGTCTCACTATTGTTTAAATAGTCACAATTTGTTGTTTTCATCCAGAACAATTGGATCAATTGCGTGTAACAGACACCTGTAGAAGGTAAAGTGAGTGCAGAGTGTAGGAGTCGGGTGAGCAGCTATTTTAGAACCATGTTGCAAAGCAACTAAAACTGCCGTCTGTCAAGCTCACTTGTCTGATTAACCCGATGACTCATTTATCGTACAGTAATAATGTATTACTCCTTTTCTAAGCAGGAAGTACATGGTTTATGTATCTTCAGACTGGAACTCACACCAGTTTATTGTAGATGATTCTAGATTACTCTAGATATTATTCATGATCCACAGTTTATAACACAGATCAACACTCAACTCTACTTCCAATGTAATAAATCCCAGGGTTTACTCGCAGTCGTTATCCTTCTATTAGTTTGTAAATCACGCTTGTGACACAAGCCAAGTGGTGAGATTTAAGGTCCTTGAGGCAAACATGTTGGAAAGAACTCAGATGAATCGATTAATCAATTTAACACCGACTCTATAAAATGTCAGAAAATTGTGAAGAATGCTTATTCCAGAGCCCGAGGTGATGCTGTCACTGGACAAAACCAACCGAGGGTTCAGTGCTTACGTTCACAGTGTGATCATCCACACTGTGGACGGTCAATTGATCCGCAATGATCTCACAAGCAGCATGCAAAGATATCTCCCTCATGTGTGTCCCCGACAGTGTACTGGTGGTACTGCATACAAGGCTGTTTACATTGTGCAATACATTGTATAACTACCACAGTTACTACACAGCATGATTTAATCAAAAACAGATATCCTAAAACAGCAGTCGCAATATTATTGTGCTACATGAACATTTCTGTTCTAAAATTCTTTCAAATGAGGCTGCCGCCTAATGTTTACGGGACACAGAAAGTCCCATCTTCTAGTGTGTTATATTATCAACCTTTGACTTATTGGTAAGCACAACAGGTCAAGATTTCAATGTAATTTCCTTGGTTTCCTTCTCTTGCTTATTTCTGTTTCTCCTGCCCTGTGCCTTGTTCCTCTTTTGTCTCCGTTCCTCTTTTTCATATCTGGGTTTCTTCCTTTTAATTCTCTCTCTGTCTGTCTCTCTCTCTCTCTCTCCAGACTCAGAGTTGAACCACCGTGAATTTCAGAGGGAAGTTCAGATCCTGAAGAGTCTCCGCCATCGTCACCTTATCTCTCTGTTTGCTGTCTGCACGGCCTCAACACCTTACTACATCATCACCGAGCTGATGGAGAAAGGCAGCCTGCTCCACTTCCTCAGAGGTAAACCTCACTGTGTGTTTTAGTGTCTTTCTTTAGTGGGAACCAGTCAGAGGTTTATGCCCTGGGGTTAGGTTAGGATTACAGAGTTAGGCTTATGGTTGGTTACTGTTTGCCTGTTATGGTGTGACCTAAAAACTCAGTTTCTTTCAATTGAGCAGCCTGGGCTTTGAAACATAGGGAAACTACACTCAGTTTATCAGGTACACCTAGCTAAAAAATTATGTTCTGCAATAAATTCTACCTTCATGAAGGTTATAAAATTGAGTTTTGATTCAACTTCATGGCTACTTTGGAGGCTGTACTTTGTGGTGCTGTTGAATTGTATTACATTTACTGAGAGGTTTTTCTAATATTGTGCATCAGTGAGGTTAGACTAAATATTAGAAAATGTCATTAGTTTTGCAGGTATTTGGTCATAAGCCAAAGTATTGGACAAAATTAAATTGTGACCTGATGGCGGTGTTGGAGGGAAAGTTAAGGGATCGCCACAGTGATTACATTTCATCCTGAGACGGAATTCACATAGAATTAGGTGCTGCGGCGAAGACGCAGATTTTCCCATTCATTTGAACCGGGGTACTGCGTTCAGGCTGCGGCGGTGGGGGGGTGCCGCAAAAAAAACGCAGCGGCCTGCGGCGAAAAAGTTGAAACAGATTCAACTTTTGGAGAAACGCAACCCGACGTCACGTTGCGGCTGCCACCGGTGATCAGGCCGGCAGACGCCCAGGTGAAGAAGAACTTTGTTTACCTGTAGCATTAGCTGTTTATCTGAATATTCCGATGTTTACCAAGCAACTGTAAAGATGGAAGAGAGACTGATCGATCAGTTCCGTGATTACTGTTAATCAGCTGTTCAACCCTGCCACGAGGGAGCACAGACGTTAATCGCCGTATAGCGGCTTGGCTTGTATTGGTCTTCAAGCTGGGATTGCACAACCCTGCGGTGATTCTATGTGAAGGGGGACTTAATGTGTGTACCAAAGTTCAACCTCACGGGGGCGCTAGAGGAAAAGTCAGTGGATCACTAAAGTTAGTGGGATTCATCGTCTGGGCACCACAAATGTCTGTATAAAACATAATACATCAAATAGTTGCTGAGATATTTCAGTCTGGACCTAAGTGATGGATGGACCGACGCCGGACTTAAAAAGTCAACTTTCACCTAGAAAAGATATTCCAATAATGCTCACATTTAGAAGGATACTACATTAGTGATATGCCTGTAATTATGCTTGATATTTTAAAGTGGTTATATTTATTGATAACTACTGCACATAATCATCCACCTGCAATAATGACAAATTGCTGATAAGTCACGTGTGACATTGTAAAAGTTTTGGCATCTCACCAACAACCCCTAACTCTATGCTGAAAGCTCTGCACTTTGGCCACTTGAGTTAATATTAGCTTCACAGGATGAGCTTCTTCACAGCCCCAAATCCTGAAGGTTTTGATGTAATGCTTTAAGTTTATAAGCTAAAAACAATGATATAACATGATTCAAAGGTAAACTGGGAGATTCCAATGACTCACTAAACACCAGCAGTAGGAAATGTTCAGTTTGCAATAACTTAACACAGCACTGATACTGCAGTAGTAGAGCGATCGAGGCGGACTCCACCAGTACCCAATAAAAACTACTATATAGATACGTAATTACAGAATGTAAATACAATTACAGTTTGCAGAACAAAATACCAAACATAAATAGCACTTACTGAAATCGACTATTAAGTTCTATTTACTGCATAGTACTTCTCGGTGCTGAGTTTTTAACCTTGTTGGGGTCGGATTCTCGGTGCTGATTGTTTTCTGTGTTTGTTTTTTCTGTTTCAGGTCCAGAAGGGCAGAATCAAGACATTGCGTCACTCATTGACATGGCTGCTCAGGTGGCTGATGGGATGTCATACCTGGAAGAGAAGAACAGCATCCACAGAGATTTGGCGGCCCGAAACGTCCTGGTGAGAGAGGACTACATCTGTAAGGTGGCCGACTTTGGACTGGCCAGAGTGGTCAAGGTAGGGAGGGAGGAAGGGTTTGTGTGTCTTTTCGTAAGTCAAATCAAGCCTGACGTTTTTAAGACAAAGATTTCTCATCCAGGAGCCATTCTACATCACAGAAGATAAAAAGATTCCCTACAAGTGGAGCGCTCCTGAGGCCATCAGCCATGGGAAGTTCTCCAACAAGTCAGACGTCTGGTCTTTTGGTGTCTTGCTCTATGAGATTACCACCTATGGAGGCATTCCTTACCCAGGTTGGTGGAAAGACATGTTTTTTGGATTAGATATTTTAAATATATAATTTATAGCACTTTCAATCAATGATAAATGGTGATTATAAAATTATTATATTTGAAATATCAAGTCGAAGTCTTGAAGGAAGGAAAACATTTTTCCCATGGTGTCCTGGAGAGATCAAAGTTTGCAAGAATGCCAGAACAGAGTCTCCATCATTTAAGATAAAACAGTGCCACACTAATCTAGTACTGCTTGGATATGAGGACTACATCAAGCAATGAAACTTTGGCTTTGGCTTCTCACAAGACGAAATCCCTGTTTGATGTCCTCAGTTGGGATGAGATCTTTTAGGATCCTTCTCCGCATTCCTTGAACCTTTGTTGTTATACCCCTTTCAGACTGCCTCCGGTTTTAACGGTACAGCATTTTTGTCAGAACCAGGGGTGGAAAAATGTATGTTCTTCCTCACCATCCGTGGATTTCCTCAATTCTGACACATTTTTGTTGTAGCTTTTTGTGTTTTCATGGCCTTGTACTCCTGCCTCCCTCACACGTTAGATTTATTTAAAAATGTTCACACTTTTTTCTTAGTTACAGCTTTTTTTTAGTACAAAGTTCCCTCTTTTTGTCAAAATCCTTCCACTCCAGCTAAACAAGAAAACACTGTCAGGGGACACACAAAGAGAGGATTTTATACTAAAAAGAATGTAACTTTTGATAGATATCAACTTGAAAACATAATCTTTTGAATGCATTTTTGCACAGAACGAGGACTGCGGATCACTTACATTGGAAGCACTTTAAATAGGGATCTCTTAAAGGCCAGTATGAACAGGAGGAACGATTACAGCAAGCAATGCAAACACGGCATAATCGTTACGTAGAAATAAAATTGCATACAGGCCTGAATCGAGATTGTGATGTTAAAGGGGTTAATCGTGCAGCCTTTATAAGTCTACTAACTTTACAGCAGATATAAGTTGTCATTTGTAGCCCTCTCAACTATACTATCTGCTCATTTCAAGGTCCAAGGTGCTTGAATATAATTATAGAATTCAAGCTTTCATGTTTAGGGAATTGAAAGTCAACGACTATGCTTAGCAAATATATTTATACATGGTATGGTGTAGCTTTGTGGTTTATTTAGTGATGTGTATGGAACTACAACAGCTGCTGAATGCCGATGATAAAGGATAGACTCTAACACAGGTTTAAAGCATCAGCGTCAAACACAAGGGTTTGTTTGTGAAAGTAGTATTAGACAATTTTTCTAGCTCACCACGGTCACAACTAAAGCTTGCATGAGCATATATTGAGAAAGCCCCCAGGTGTACCTACAGGTATTTTAATGGAAACAAATGTTTAACCTCTCTTCACCACTTCTGCATTTATTTTTCCTCTCTCTACCCGCTTCACTCCATCCCTTGCTCTCCCTCAGCCTTTAACAACCAGGAAGTGTACCAGCAGGTTACCAAGGGGTACCGGATGCCAGCTCCGGCCAAATGTCCCGACTTTCTCTACCAAATCATGCGGAAATGTTGGAGCGCCGAGCCAGCCGACAGGCCAGACTTCAAGTCCCTCAAGGTCCAATTCGACAACAGCTCCTACGAGTTGGAGTGATCGGCCAACTTCCTGCAGTACATCGTCAGTGCCACAGAGGGGCAGCAGAGAGCTGGACACTGAGCAGGGATTGTGACTCTTTTTTTTTTTTTTTTTTTTTAAATAGAAACAAAACTGATTTTACATCCAGAAAGACTTTGATTGTGTGCGTTTGCAATGTGCAAACCGGCGAAGCCTGATGTATTTCATTCAGTTGACTAGGAATGCAACTACTGATTATTTTCATAGTTGAATAATCTGATGATTGTTTTTAGAGCTGAAACCATTAAAAATGAATTGGCAACATTTTTTTTTTTTTTTATAAATCGATTAACCATTTCAGACATTTTCTTAAGGAAAAATGCCAATAATTCTCTGATTCCAGCTTGTCCAATGGGAGAATTTTCAGGTTTATTTAGTCTTCTGTGATTGGTTGTACCATTGGTAAGACAAAAAAACAACAACATCTAAATATGTCAACTTGGGCTCTAAGAAACTGTGATGGGCATTTTCACCATTTTCTCACGTTATAAACGATTAATTAGTTAATCGAGTCAATAATGCAGATGCTGCAGATTACTCAATTACGAAAATAATTGTTAAATGCAGCTATAATTTTCTTTGTCTGACCAACAGACCAAAACCCAAATACATTCAGTTTGAAAAGCAGCAAATCTTCACATTTGAGAGGCTGGAACCAGAGACTTTTTACTAGAAAAAAAATGACAAACAATTAATCAGTTATTAAAACAGCTGCTGATTAATTTTATGTCGATCAACAAGTGGGTTAATCGACTAATTGTTTCAGTTCTACAGTCCATACTGCAATGAAGTGGGAAGCCACTGACAACACAAAACTGCCAACATGTTCTAAGGTTTGTTTTAAATTTCCTACAGAAAAATATTTTGGGTCTCTTTATTAGATTTCTTTCGAAACCTTTTTGACTTGAGACAGCACTTGAAAATAGATTCCACACTTTTAAAGCCGAAGTAAGAGGAAGGTTTGACATCATATTTCTGTGTTTCAACCCAAGAAAGTGTACATGGATCATTTCCAAAGACAGGTCAGATGGTTTACAGCCGGCAGGGAACCATGAAAAGCCAAGCCGATGTGTTGAGGTGACCATTAGTGTCATCTGAAAGGTCAAGACTAATGTGAATTTGAATGTATGCTTTATTTTGCCTTCTATTGAGTGTCAAAGTCACACCACCTGACAAAACGATCTCAACCTAAAGATCCATTTAGTAGCTGTTCTCGAGTTTACAATCATATCATATGATCTTCATCATCACAAAGAGAGAGAGTTTGACTGTTTGTTGGTTGTTTTGTCTGCCGTTTCCAAGGCCGAGAATGAACTTTGAAACTCAAGTTTTAAGCCAACAGGATGAGAAGTCCTTAACATGCTCTGTTTTGTCAACAGCCTCCCTGGATGCTGGGTGAAACTAATCCATTGAGTCATGACAATCTCAGAAAAATGTAAGAGAAACACACCAGCAGTAAATGAATTCCTTGTAAAAGTTAATTTATAAAGCATTACCACAAACTCACTTTGCTTGAACAAATGTCTACCTTGTTGATAAACTCAATACCTGTCAGCTGTCTGCAGTATTTATCTTTGGCCAGCAAGGGGCAGCACAGCCACACTATCTGAGGATCTACTTCCTGTCTTTTCCAACTTGGGAGTGAACAGTGAAGTTGTTATTGCACAAATTAGTCACTTGCTTTGCAACAGTACATACCCTTACAGTATTTCAACAGTTTCTCTCAAATTGAACCCAGTCTTCTCTTAACTGCTTTAAAATAGAAATGCTAACAATTATCCAGATTAGAGGGATGTCTAAAAGAATTAGCTTAGCTTTGTGTAGCATAAATGTTTTTTCTGCTTTCGTTATTGGTTATTCATCTCGCAAACCCAAAAAATGAATCTACAAAGTATCAGAGTCTCGGGATATTATCTTGGTTACTAAGGTTTAAAAACTGAATCAAAGCCATAAAGTAGATCAATAAATGTAGTGACGTTGCCTGTATAAAACACTTCTAAAAGATTTTGGTCCCAGGTCACATTTTGTTTCCACTTCCTTTGAATGTTATTCATCCATGTAGCTGATGAAATGCCCAGTAAGACCTTATTTTTAGTGTCAGATTTGTAACCGATTCACTGCAACTCTTGTGGAACAGCATGTGCTACTGTCCCATTTAAACACCCGATGACTTCTCAAAGCACCTGCCTCACCCAAAACAACTATTGAGAAAGCACTGAATATAAACCTTTCAACCTGGCGCAAACACAACGTGACTCGCTGCATATATGTACCGTCCTCTGTATAGGCTTCTTTTTGTATTCTGTCTGTTTTTATGCCATTTAATGTGCAATGATGTTATACGTCTATAAATAATGTAATAATAATGACAAGTGTTTGTTTCAAAGTGCTTTTAAGGACACTGTCAGTATGCATGTGCATTTGTGTGTGTTAAGGAAAGCGGTTCCCAGCCGTAAATCCACTCTTATGTGTGTGTGTGTGTGTGTGTGTGTGTGTGTGTGTGTGTATGTATGTGTATGTGTATGTGTATGTGTGTGTGTGTGTGTGCGCACGCGCGCGCGAACATGTATTACTCATGTTGTGGGGACATAATTCTGTTTACACAGTCACATTGTGGGGACTCGCCTTCCTTTTGAGGACAAGTCCCCATAACGTAAAAGATTTTAGGGTGAAGACATGGTTAAGGTTAGGGTAAGTCTCCAGGAAATGAATGCAGGTCAATGTAATGTCCTCTGAAGTGATGGAAACATCATGTGTGTGTGTGTGTGTGTGTGTGTGGGTGTTACATTCCCTCCTGTCTGCTACTGGAGTTAACTGGGTCAGTAACGCCTCACATTTGACCCTTATACTGTCTATATCCGTCTCTCTGCTGTTCAAGTTCAAACAGCTTTATTGGCCAAACACAGTATTACCAAACACTTTATAAATACTGTCATAAACTTGTAATACAATGACAACATTGTTAAAAATGTGCATTTTTTTCATAATCGAAGAACCAGAAACTCCCACACAGTTGATCACTTGTACTTACATTTTTACCACGTTTCGGTCCCAAGACCTTTATCAAGTAAAAATCATGTAGATATTCAGTTTGTATGGATGTCAGGGAGGGGCTGCTGTCAACCTGATAAAAGGTCATAAATAAAGTAAATACAAGTGATCAATGGTGGTTCCTTCACAGTGGAAGTCTACACGACTTTCTTGGGTGCAAGAACTTTGTCGTAATTGTTACCTGCTTTAATCGAGGAACAAAAGGAAATGAGTGGAGTGCAATTTTATCATTTAACATTTTATCATTTCTTCTTAGAAACAAAAAATGCTTATAGTTGTAAAAATTGCAACAGCAGAAAGACAAAAAACTAAAATTTGTTGTGTGTATTAATGTAGATTTAGAAAGTCAGTCACTGTCACTGATCCCAGTAGAATCTGTAGTTTAAGTTTCATCTTTGTCTGAATTATTTTAGTTGGGCCGCAACTTAAGATTCTAACCCTAATCAATTAATCTATCATTTCTTTTTTAAATTGATTATTTTAGTCTTAAGAATGTCAAAAAATAAGGTGAGTCCAAGGTGACGTCGTGCATTTTGTCTAACCAACAGTGCAAAACCTAAAGAGATTCAGTTTAAAACTATATAAAGCAGAGAAAAAGCAGCAAATCCTCACATTTAAGAAACTGGAAACTGACCGTGTTCGGCATTGCAGCTGCAATTGATTCTCAATTTGTTTTGTCAATAAATACATTTAAGTGATTAATTGTGGATCATTTCAGCATTCAATTTTGGAAAAGCTGTTCCCAGACAGGTTTGAATATTTGGCTTTCTGAATGAAGCAGTTCGTTCACACTGACTGCACAGTCTCCTCCCTTGTTTCTTTTCCCTCGCCCCCAATGTCTTCACTGGTCTTATTTCTTTCAATCACACACACACACACACTTGTCCTTCACAATAAGCTCTCTGCGTCATTCCAGTGATGATGCAGCATTTTCAGAAAGTACACATGCAGAAAACCACCCACATACACCTGAAAACACGTACCACAAGTACGTGAAGAAAAGCGTCCCATCCACACAGCTGTCGAAATCACCGAGGTCTCTTGGGTCTGAGCCAGGAAAAGCTGGTGCATGAAACTGTATACGTGAGGAATGTGTGTGGTTTATGATATATGTGACTCCCCATCCTCCAGTCCTGCAGAGTCACATCACCCAGTTAACCCAGTTCAGACACACGAATGGAGGAAATAGAGTCAGACCCTCAGATTACTCCCAGGTGGATGCAGTGACCTCAGCAGGGAAACTCTGACACTCATCTGATCTCCTAAACCGTGACCTCGAACCACAAACAAGGGGCTTTTGAGTGATGCTGAAGGGATAGCTACCATGTTTAAAAAGGGCACTTGAACTTAATGTAATAAACCATTGTGCAAGGTCACAATAGAAACAATATTTCAGCCTCACTCTACGTCATCTGATGGCGTCAGATTACAGCAAAGATGTCAGGAACAGTTCCTACACACACACACACACACACACACACACACACACACAACCCTGTACTTATACTTATACTTATGAGGACACTCATTGACATAATACATTCCCTAGCCCCTTACCCTAACCTAACCCTAATTCTAACCTCAACCTTAAAACCATATCTGAACCCTCAAACAGCCCTTTGAAGGTCTGTCTGGAAGAGAGGACCTGCCAAAGTGTCCTCACTTTTCCAAAAATGTCCTCACTCCCAAGGTCTAAAACTCATTGGTTCTCAAAAAGATAGCTTTACAAGTACACACACACACACACACACACACACACACACACACACACACACACACTCTATTATGTGCTCTGGGAGTGTCTGGCCTCCGAACTTGAAAAGCAGCCAAAACCATGTTTTTATATTGTCCGATAGATCCGGTGTCCAGGCTGCCTTGAACCCGCTCACCCTGAGATGACTGGCTGGCTGCCATTCAAAGCAAGCAAACACACACAGACACACACACAGACACGCGTCTTATAGGCTAAATATACAGTACGGGAAAGAAAATAAAAGTCAATACTGTGCCCCAACTCTGTACTACAAACTAATTCTGACTAATTGAGACTGAAGCGCATTCACACACATGATGCTAAACATGATGATCATGAGGAAAGACCTAAAGTCATATTTTCTATATTTCTATTTCTAAGTGGATTTATGGACGTTTATCAACATATCTGGACAGTGTAAGTCCCACTGATTCTGGCAACATGTGTATGATGTGTGTAAGTTCAGATTTGAGAGGAGTCCATTAATGCGACTCACTGATACTCACAATTTTGTAAGTGGAACATTTCTGATACAATAAAACAGAGTTTACAATTTGTGACTTGTGACTGTGTACACTGATGTTGTCTAAACCATCAACTTACATGTTTAAGGCAGCGTACGTTTGCTTGATTTTTGTCTCCAGGAGGATTTTGGCAAACAAGAGATAAAGTATTAAATATTTACAACATTTCTTCAAGTCTTACTGGCAGTGAAGGAAAAATAAAAGTTTTACTGGCAGTAATGTTCCAAGATCGCAGCTTGATTGACGTGTTGGCACAAGTCTTGTGTCATTTCCTGTGAATACACAACAGTGATATTAACTTCCTGTACACTAACTGCAAAAAGCGCCACACTACTAAGACTAATACAGTATTTAGTAAACACTATATTGTAGTAATATGGCACTGAGATACACACAATGGCAGAGATCACTATTGTCATGATGTGGCGCCGTTTGTTCACTAACAGCAACACATTTGGGGTCAGGTGTGCTCAACAGTAGCTGGTGTGTCTCTTCAGATCTTCTTTCTTTTCAGTGAGTGGTTCACACTCACCGACCACTGAGAGCTGATACGGGATGATTCTGCAAAATCCTGCATTAGGTTCCATGATGTGGCAACTACACTATAGTTAAAGCTGGGACAGGCAAAACCTGTGCAACCTGTGCAAAACCTTCCGCCTCTCTCTCTATGTCCTCGTATCACTCCGCTAAGCCCCTCCCACCAAACCCACAACTTCGAACAGCAGCAGGAGTCGGTTCCCCTG